>JAUEJL010133663.1:0-11151 GCA_032274825.1 Drosophyllum lusitanicum | reverse complement strand
TACTTGCTGGAATAATGTGTGTTTATATTTGACGTAATTCTTGAACTTAAATTGTAACTTGCAAAAACACTCATCAGTGATGGTGATCCTTTTTAGTACGACAGTATCGAATGCCACATAAGTCTCCATGTGAATGGTATGTGCATTTGGATTTGCTTATCACTTTCAAAAGTAGCGTTGTACGCAATTTATATTGACATGAAAAAAGTAAATAGTATTTACTTAAATGTCATCTAGTTCATCATCCTAAGTTCCTAACATTAGATAATGACACATGAAATTTATTAATTCTTTTTTTCTTATCTTCTCTCTTATTTGACTCATATCATAATCAAATGAGTAAAAAAGTAAATAAGAAAATTTAGTAGATGAATATAAAGAATCTTCGTAATAAGTATTCATTGTTATAAGGATAAATAAAAATTTCTTTTGAACATTTCAAAGAATAAATAAAAATTAAATATGAAGAAAATACATGTATATAATTTTAAAGAAAAATAAGTAAAGTTAGTTATTGTTTACAACAACATTTTATTTAGAGTAAATTATATTTTGATTTATGCAGTTTACTGATTTATATTTTGATTTATATGAAATGAATCCATGTGTCTTAAAAGTTATGGAATAGGTTGTTACCGACCAAAAGTTATTACACTTTCAATCTTTTCTAAACTTGAAAGACCAAAATGTTCTTATCACATTATTTTATTCAATTTTCTTTAAGTTTTAATTAATTGAATAACGTTAAACAATATTTTAAATGACCCTTAGCAAGAGTGCAAGTTAAATGGAAAGGAATAAAGTAAGTCAAAATCTAAATCTCCTAGTATGGGTTGTTTCACCAATTTAAAGTATAACTATATAAAGGGTGGTCACACATATTTACTGATTACTCTGTCATCAACTGAGCAAATCTTTACTCATCACACGCCCTCTTTGTATGTAAATATTACAATTCCCTCTCATCACACTTTCATAAAGTCATATCACACCCCACATCTAAAGCTCCAAACACTCATCACAAATCAACTCCGTTTATTTTTACCTGATTAACTTCCTTGATAGCCCTCCCATAGTATTCAAGTATTTAGCTAAAAAAGTAAAGTTATTATAATCACTTTTTTTAATCGAAATTATAATCATCCGGAAAAATGAAAATCATTAAACCTCGTTTGACTCGTATATAATATTTTATATACTTATAAATCCTAAAAAAGTCGATGAAATAAAAAATACTTTTTTTGAGGATAAAATAACCAGAGCACGTGTAGCGTGTGCGGTGTGCCTACCAAACCGGACAATTTCACACCGTGAAACGAAAAGAAAAAAAAAAAACCCCCTCCACTCCATTCCACTTTCCCGAAAGGATTTTTAAGGACCATAATAGTAAATTTTATTCTTGATTTTTTTAAGAAGGAAAATGAAGGAATTGAAAGCTGCTATTTTATTATTTTTATGTTATAACTCTATCCTCTCCTTCAACTCATAAAATGAATAGACCGTATATCTCCGTCCAAATAAATCCTTCTCTGCCTGCTGTCTTTTTCTACTCTACTCTACTGCATGCCCTTCTTCTCCCTCCCACACATTTATGAAGATTACAAAAGACTTCCAGTCACGGTAGCAGCGGCGACGGCAACAGCCTTGTACCTTCTCTATTGCCTTCCTCATTCTAACTAATTTCTAGCTTTTTAGTTTCTGATTCCTGATTAGAACGTGGAAACAACTTTTTTTTTTCCATTTTGAAAGTGATTTTTTTTTTGTAGACTGGGGTTTGAGTGGTTTCTTGAATCATCTTTATTTCTGGTTTTTATTCTTTATTGCTTTCTACATTGTAATTTCAAGCTTATTAATAATCTCTGTTTAAAAAAAAAAATTAAAGTTATTTTTCACAGATTGGGTTTACAATTTCTGCGTGGTTTCTTGAGTCACTTTTATTTCCGGTTTGTTGTTTCTTATTTTCATCCTTTTTTGGTGAGCAGGTTGTCCCAGGAATTGAGCTAATGACCATGTTCTGTTGTATTGTAGGATACCCCAGGATCGAACTGAGCTTCATCTGATAACACCTTAACTGCAATTAAATAATGGTTAACAGATTCACATACGTTTTATGTGGGAAACAAGTTTCTTCCTACACGACCACCCCAATTTACTGTAATTCTGATTTGTTGTCGGTTTTTGATCCACACTCGTGTACTAATCATGTCATCCTCATTTCTGTAACCACATTCTTGTTCTTCATCTGTTTCTTCATCTTCGTCTATAATCCACAGTCAAATAAATCAGCACCCATTGCCAACCGGCATAGGTTGTCAGTTTTCTCCATGTTTTTCAATTCTTGTTTAGGTTTCGTGTATCTATGTGTCGGAATATGGACGATTGTACGAAATTTGAATGATCAAAAGAGCTTGTTACCTCTAGCCGGGTGGCTGGTTGCACTACTCCAGGGCGTCGTGTGGTTGTCGTTGACTTTTAGTCTTGAAAAAAATCGGTTTTTACCCAAGATTTTGTCCCTTTTCATCTTCTTGTTTTCAAGTTTTCTCTGCTTTCCGTCCATCTGGGAAGCTATTGTGTATGGAGAAACCAGTCTAAAGAGTGTGCTAGACGTGTTGAGTTTTCCGGGTTCAATTTTGTTCCTACTTTCTGTTTTCAAAAAGTCAAAACAAATGGAAGTCAATGACAGTTCGATTTACACACCTCTAACTCGAGATGATGCAGAATCTGCAACAAATGAAAATGTTACTCCGATGTCTAAAGCAGGAACTTTAAGTATATTCACCTTCTGGTGGCTAAATCCTTTGCTAATCAAAGGAAAAAATAAACTTCTTGATGCAAATGATATCCCGAAATTACGACCCGAAGATCGAGCAGAAGCTTGTTACTCGAGGTTTATGGAGATACTGGAGAAACAAAGAGAGAAGAGTGTGTCTAGTGGTGATTGTGATCAACCGTCTATGCTGTCTACATTGTTTGTTTGGAAACAGAAAGAGCTCGTGATCACCGGGTTGTTTGCTTTAATAAAGGTACTGTCTTTAGCTTCAGGACCATTAATTCTTCGGGCTTTCATTCGGTATTGCGAAGGGAAACAGAGTTTTAAGCACCAAGGCTATGTTCTCACATTAGCACTATTTGTAGCAAAATGTTTAGCATCTGTATCAGAGAGACAATTAAACTTTCGAAATAGATTAATCGGGCTTCAAGTGAAATCTATGTTATCTGCTGCGATTTACCGAAAGCAACTACTGTTGTCGAATGACGCAAGATTGAATTACTCGACAGGTGAAATAATGAATTACGTGACAGTGGATGCGACTAGAATTGGCGAGGTCCCGTTTTGGTTTCATCAATTATGGACACTTGGTGTTCAGATATGCCTCGCGATACTTATAATGTATTACTCAGTTGGGGTAGCGACGTTTGCAGCTTTGTCAGTAATATGCTTAATGGTGTTAGGGAATATTCCGTTAGGTAAGCTGCAACATAAGATCCTAACGAAGCTCATGGCGGCACAAGACCGGAGGTTGAAGGCTATAGCGGAGGCTGTTACAAACATGAAGGTTTTGAAGTTGTATGCTTGGGAGACACATTACCGAAACACCATCCAGAAGTTGAGAAATGAAGAGGTTAGGTGGTTATCAGCACTTATCTCGCAAAGAGGCGTCTACTTGGTTCTTTTCTGGTCATCTCCTGCCATTGTGGCAGTTGTGACATTTTATACATGTTATTTGGTAGGAATTCCTCTTGATGCTAGTAATGTATTCACGTTTCTGGCAACAATAGGGATGATTCAGGAGCCGATTCGGGTTATGGCTGATATTGCAGCTGTGTTTATTGAAGCAAGGGTTGCGTTAACTCGTATTATCAAGTTTCTAGAGGCCCCTGAGTTGCAAAAAGAACAAAAGAATGATGTAAATGTACACCATCAATCAGTAGTAATCGAGACTGAAATGATTTCATGGGAAGATGACACTTGTAAACCGACTTTAACCCATGTAAATCTTGAAGTTTTAACGGGTCAAAAGGTGGCTATATGTGGAGAGGTTGGGTCTGGTAAATCGACTCTTATATCAGCTATTCTAGGAGAGGTTCCAAACATAAAAGGCACTGTAAGTCTTTGTTAGATATCAGTTATATATATAAACTGATTCCTTAACAATTTTGTAATCAGATTTCTGATTTTCAGGTGAAAGTTTTTGGCAAGGTGGCATATGTGTCGCAAACTGCATGGATCCAAACAGGGACTATTCAAGAAAATATTCTGTTTGGATCGTTAATGGATGAAGAAAAGTATGATCAAGTAGTTAAAAAATGCTCGCTTGTGAAGGATATTGAGATGTTCCCATTTGGGGATCAAACGATTATAGGAGAGAGAGGTGTAAATCTCAGCGGTGGACAGAAGCAACGAGTTCAGCTTGCACGGGCATTATATCAAGATGCAGATGTATACCTCTTGGATGATCCATTCAGTGCTGTTGATGCACATACTGCTGCCAGTTTGTTTACAGTAATTATCCTTCTCTTCTCTGTTCAATTTCTTATGTAACAAAATTATAGTTTGTCAACTTGTTTTATTCCTAGGAGTACATCACGGACGCTCTATCAAGCAAGACAGTGTTACTAGTAACTCACCAAGTTGATTTCTTGCCTTCTTTTGATGATATACTGGTAAGCTAATGAGTTACTCACAAAACTATTTGTTTTCCTGTTTCTTCCACATGAAATGTTTTTTAAATAGTTGCGCCTGAATCTCTTCACAGTTAATGGAAGACGGGAGGATTTTGAAAACAGGAACTTATGCTCAATTGATTGATTCCTGTAAAGAATTTCAAAACCTCGTCATTGCACTTAGCAATACTTCTCATTCAGATAATCAAGAAACCAATGGTTCTCAACAAAGATCTAAATCCCCAGATCAAGAAATCGAGAAAGTTTACGCCAACAAATCATCATCAGGAGAACAACTCATAAGGAAAGAAGAACGAGAAGCAGGGAACACCGGGTTAAAAGCATACAAACAGTATCTTAGTCAGAGCAACGGCTACTTCTATTTCTCTATGTCGCTTGTCGCCTATATGTTGCACATAATCGGACAATTCTTGCAGACTCTGTGGTTGGCTAAGGAAGTGCAAGATTCTAGTGTCAACATGTCATATATGTTGCTTGTATACTTGATCATTGCTTTAGTGATGGTGTTCTTTTTATCTGGTAGATCTTATTTTGTGGTTAAACTAGCACGTGGGACATCTACAGCTGTTTTCTCCAAGTTGATAACCTCACTTTTTCGAGCACCAATGTCCTTCTATGACTCAACACCTGTGGGAAGGATCATCAGTCGGGTAAGTCTTTTTTTAATAATCAAAACTCATCATATATTATCATGCCCGAATGAACTACAGAGAGCTTATAATTTTACCTGTTGTAGGTGTCATCTGATCTGAGTGTTGTTGACATTAACTTGGCAATAAAGTTTACAGTTTGTGTTGGCACAACTATGAACACATACTTTACTTTTGCAATCTTGGCTTTCCTAACTTGGCCTATCTTATTCGTGATCATTCCAACGGTTTATGTAACGATACTTCTTCAGGTAAAACAGTCTTCCAAGATTTCTAAATCTCTGGTTATTTGTACTTAGCAAATAATATGACATGTTTTTTTCACAGAAATTCTACTATGCTTCTTCAAAGGAGTTGATGCGATTAGATGGAACGAGCAAGTCATTAGTTGCAAGCAATCTAGCACAGTCTATTGCTGGAGCTGTTACCATCAGAGCTTTTGGAGAAGAAGACCGTTTCTTTCTAGAGCATTTGCACCTCATTGATGGCAATGCAAGTCCATTCTTTCATGGGTTTTCATCAAATGAATGGTTAATCCAACGTCTGGAGATAATATGTGCGGTTGTTGTTTCTAGCTCTGCCCTGGCCATAACTATGCTTCCTTTTGATGCTTCTGACTCTGGTTAGTGATTATAGACCATGCAATCTTAAACAGTACAAGAAAACGATGATATTATTGTTGTAATGACAGGAATAATTGGAATGGCTCTTTCATACGGTCTCGCGTTGAACACTTTCCTTGTTTATTCCATCCAATACCAATGTCAAATGTCAAATATGATAGTTTCGGTTGAAAGACTACAACAATACATGCATATTCAGAGTGAAGCCCCGGAAATCATAGTAGCCAATCGACCATCAAGAAACTGGCCAAGTACCGGTAGAGTAGTCATTGAAAACCTCAAAGTAAGCAAGGTTCTTGACTTTAATCCTTGTGTATTTGAGATTTAAAGGTTTATAGACGATTTGGTTATGTTTATGTTTGCAGATCAGATACCAGATGAATTCCCCCCTGGTTCTTCAAGGAATCAGTTGTGTATTTGAAGGAGGGCACAAGATTGGAATCGTTGGCAGGACGGGCAGTGGGAAAACGACTTTGATCAGTGCTCTATTTCGCCTAGTTGAACCTACAGAAGGAAGGATCGTTATAGATGGCTTAGATATCACTTCAATTGGACTTCTTGATCTTAGATCAAGTTTTGGAATCATCCCACAAGAACCAACATTATTCAGTGGTTCCATTCGGTATAATCTTGATCCCCAATCAGAGCACAGTGATGAAGAACTATGGAAGGTACAGTTTCAATATGAGAATTGTACAAAACTAAGACCATTAAAAGATGCTAAATTTCTTTATTTATCAGGTTCTTGAAAAATGCCAACTTCGAGCGGCGATTAAAGATAAAAAAGAGGGGTTGGACTCATTAGGTAAGAAGCCTGGTTTACTGAATTTTAGTATTATGCACAAATCATTAGTCTAAAGATTAGATAGATATGTAACGAATTAAATACAGTTGTGCAAGATGGATCGAATTGGAGTTTGGGTCAACGGCAGTTATTTTGCTTAGGACGTGCCCTTTTGAAAAGACGGAAGATACTTGTACTTGATGAAGCCACAGCATCAATCGACAATGCGACAGATACCATTATACAGAAAACTATCCGGGAAGAATTTAATGAGTGCACTGTAATAACAGTTGCCCACAGAATACCGACTGTCATTGACTGCACAATGGTGCTTGTTATGAAGGATGGTGAGCGGAAGTTCTTTGCTATCCACCTTTCTAACACCCATCAACCATTAACATTTAGAAAATCAGGATCTACTTTTAGAATGATCAATTCATCATACTCGGTGTTTCATTGCAATCTAATTTTCGTTTTCATGAAAATGCATATTCACCCGAAATGCTCCTCTAGTTGTAATGAATGTGACTTTTAATTATATTTTCTAGGCAAGGTGATGGAATATGACAAACCCGCAAAATTGATGCATGAAACAGCTACCTTATTCGCGCAGCTTGTTAATGAATACTGGGCGCAACAGAAAACCTCATGATCTGACCAGGTAAACTTGCTACTTGTTACAACAAAAACAAACATATAACTTCTTAACAGGTGAACTGGGGTGTTTGGATGTGGTTTCAGAAACATTCAAAGATTATTGAAATCTGAAGACCCTAGATTATCAAGATTGTGGAACTAGAAGAAAGATTTCACATTATATTTGCAGATCATTTGAGGCCTCATAGATGCAATGCTAGTCAGTAATACAGTTGGCAACAACAGATACCATGACTACTTCTGTGTGAAATTAAGAATTATGGTCATTTAATCGATTACCTTTGAACTCGTAAATCTCTTGATTCTTCATTCTTTAAACTACCATCATCATAGAATAAAGCATCATGTTTGATTCAAAGTCATCTGGTTCTTAAAATATCATGAGGCTAATTTGACCTTTCTGTTACATATGTGGAGAGTTTTATTTGTTGTCTCTTTCCCTATTGTATAGTTATTTTTCCCCTTGTTTTGTATGCCTATAAAATGGCATGTCTTGTTATTTTCAACAAGCAACAGATCATTCAAACAATTACCATTTCTTGTGTAGGTCTAGTTGTATCAAGTATCAATGAAGACTGAAGCAATCATATAATGATTATGATCTTGGTATGTTGAATATACTTGAGAGAAACCAAGTTTAGACTAGAATTGCTTAGTTTATTAGGGGTTCTAGATATGTATATATATACGCATAAGGTATTTACTAAATCTACCAACTAATGTCAATAGTGTTAAATAGTAAACATGTATAAGTTGTATATAATTTGGTTTACAATTGACATACGGTATAGCGTAGGGGTGTCTTATATAACTTGTTACGATCTCTATATTACTTGTAATCAATGCATTAACCCCAACGGATTTCCAAACATTTAACAGCCTCTCTATACTCACGTTTTTTTTTCCCTTTGATACTGTCGACGTCGTTATTTTCTTGGAGGTGGCCACTGTAATTAATTCATTGGCTGTGGACAATTGAAACTAGTGAATAGCAATTTAGCAATTGAAATTGGGCTACTTCCAAAGTTCCAATGAATTGAAGTGGGGTGTCCATCGAGAATTTAAGTCATTATTTTCTTGGAGAATTTGGGGTGTCCAATTAATTGGCGGTGTACTGTCGCCGTCATTATTCTCTCAAGTCTTTTCTGGTCCGAGTTATTTTAGTGTGGACTTGCATTTAACCAAAGGGGCTTGCTCTGGCGGTAAGGGAGTTTTCCCAGTGAAGAAGAAGTCTCGGGTTCGAGTCTCTCTGGAGACTGGAGGGTTTCTTCCTAGGAGTAGCTGAGGGACACTCCTCGTTGGTGAAGCAGCCCTACCGAATTAATTAGGGGGTGTAGTTGGAGTGGTTCGAAACCGGGGCCCTGATTAGATCAACCGTGTTTCGATCCTGTGCCTCTACCGCTAAAGCGGAGCTGTTCAAAAAATAAAATAAAATAACCTACCAGTCTTTTACCTGCAGTGAGCATCGCTCGGTATTTTCTTATTAATTCTTGTTCTCTTTTGTTTTTGAGTTCCTATTTTATTATCATGTCTTCCTCATCGTCTACATCTTTTGTGTCTCCCACGTCAACGCAACTTGTCTTTGCTATGGTCTACTGTGTTTACTTGGACCAGCTTCCGATCATCGTGGTCATAGATGCTTTATTCTTGTTACTAACAATATCGTCATCTCCCGTCATGTCTACTTTGATGAAGATCACTTCCCTTACTCATCCTTTCATTCGACTTTGGGTCCCTCCGACTACGATATCTTTACTGATGATCACAACTTGACACCCGCGAGTATCACTCTTCCCATCAGACAGCAACCTGGCGCGGCAACCCAATTATCAGCGGCTGCTACAACACCGGCGCCCCAGTCACCTACGTCATCCCAGCTACATTGCTATCCCGGAGCCGTGGATTCCACTGCTTCACCGGCCCCTACCATTTTGTCTTGTTTTCAGGTCGCTTCCCAAGTCTCTGTGGGGTCATCTGAGCTCTCTGGTCACCCTATGATCACCCATTCAAAAACAAGTGCTCTCAAACCCCATCTGCTTCTCAATCTCTCTGCCATTGATGATTTGTCTCCGATCCCGCAATCTACGGCTCATGCTATCTACGATCCCAATTGGAAATCAGCCATGGACTCTGAAATGTCAGCCTTACTTTCCAATCACACCCGGGATTTGTACACGTCCCCCACGTGTTAATATCGTAGGGTGTCAGTGGCTTTATCATCACAAGTTTGATAATAATGCCCGCCTTGACCATTATAAAGGTCGGTTGGTAGCTTACGGTTTCTCTTAACAAGCTGGACTTAGCTTTGATGAAACCTCCAGCCTATTGGCAAACCGGCAACTATCCGCATGGTTCTGAGCATCGTTATTTCTCTACGTTGGTCTTCACTTCACCAACTTGATGTTAAGAATGTTTTTCTAAATGGTGATTTAACCAAAGAGGCTTACATGAAACAACCGCCTGGGTATGTTCATCCGTCCTATCAAGATCATGTGTGTAGGCTTCATAAGACCCTTTATGGTCTAAAACAAGCCCCATGTGCGTGGTATCATTGCTTTGCTATTTTTATAGCATCTCTTGGTTTCACCCATAGCAAATCCAATAGTTCTCTCTTCGTTTCCGTCGTGTTATATGTCAACGACATAATCTTTGATCGCTTCATTACCCGTCTTAGTTACTAGAGTCATTTCTCGTTTATCACCTAGTTTGCCATGACTGGTCTGGGTGCTCTTTCCTTCTTTCTTGGAATAGCGGCTACTCGCTCTGCCACATGCCCGTTCCTTTCTCAGACAGCTTTGGCTCTTGTTCTTTTGCATGTTGACATGGAATCTTGTAATATATCCATGCAATACGCTCACGGATACCAAGTCCAAGCTTCCTCCCATAGGTAAGTCTGTTGCTGATCCCACCTTATATAGGAGTCTTGCTGGTGCTTTGCAATATCTCACCTTCACTCATCTGGACATCTCTTATGTTGTTCAACAAGTGTGTCTTTTTACGCATAATCCACGTGAACCACATTTTAACACCCTTAAATGAATTCTAAGATACTTGCAAAGTATTCTTACTCATGGACTTCATATCCGCACCTGTATTGTCAATCGCTTGGTTGCTTATAGAGATGCTAACTGGGCCGGCTGTCCCGCCACATGCCTATCCACCTTTGGGTTTTGTGTCTATTTAGGTGATAACCTTGTGTCTTGGTCATCCAAGAGATAACAAGTTGTTTCTCGCTTTAGTGCAGGTGCTGAATATCGAGGAATCACAAATTTGGTTATTGAAGTAGCGTGGCTTCGCAATCTTCTTCTTGAGCCGCATATTCCCCTCTCTCATTCCACAATTGTTTTTTGTGATAATGTGAGTGCCATGTATTTAGCTTCGAACCCGGTACAACACCAACATACCAAACATGTGAAAATTGACCTACACTTTGTTCGAGAGCGTGTTGCTATTGGTGATGTGCATGTGTTGCACGTTCTGTCTTCTCACTAGTTTGCAAATATATTTACAAAAGGCTTACCTATATAGTTATTTCTAGATTCTAGATCTAGTCTGAAGTCCGAACATTCAGGAACCTGAGACTCAGACTGCGGGGGGTGTGTTAAATAGTAAACATGTATAAGTTGTATATAATTTGGTTTACTATTGATATACGGTATAGTATAGAGGGTGTCTTATGTAACTTGTACACTCTCTATATTATTTAGACCGGTGATCAATGCATTCAACCCTAACGGGATTTTCATACATT
>JAUEJL010133652.1:0-11151 GCA_032274825.1 Drosophyllum lusitanicum | reverse complement strand
TGAGGTGATACATAAAACATTCCTTATTCATAACTGATATGGTGATAAGACGTGGTATTTTCAAAGGGGGTAAAATTGGAAAACCAAAAGAACCATCAAAACTCACGCGCCTTTTATCTCTCCTAAGTTCCCAACCACCTTTTTTTTTTAAAATACCCTTCAAATCTTTATTTAATTATATCTTCTTGATGTTTAAGAATTTTTTTTAAAAAATTATACCAATCTATTCGGTTTTTCGTTCTATTTAATTCAAGACTAGACTTGATATATTTCTCAAAAAAAAAATTTGTCTAAAAATGCAAGTGGTGTGGAAAATACAAATTGTTTGACGAATATGCAAATGCTACGAAAATGAAAAACATAACAAATCTAGTAGAGAAACAGATGAGACGATAATCAAAATGCAATTTCACCAACAATGTTGTTTAAAAAAAATGCAAGCATCAACAATCTAAAATGCAAGCATCAACAATCTAAAATGCAAGCAACAACAATCTAAAATGCAAGCAACAACTTCTAAACATTTTCACATAAAATTGCAAGTAACAACAGTCTAAAATGCAAACAGCGGCAATTTCACATCAAAAATGCATGTTCATATATTTTCATATATATGCATGTTCATATATTTGCTGCCGAAAATGAAAAAAAAGAACAGATAATAAAAATACAATTGTTTGACGAAAATACAAATACAAAAAGCAACCCACATAAAGAAGATAACAAAAATGAAATCCGGATGAAAAAGATAACCAAAATGCAACCCAAAGAAGAAGATAATCAAAATGCAAACCAAATGAATGTGATAACCAAAATGCAACCGAGATGAGATGATAACTAAAATGCAACCTAGGTGAAAATGATAACCAAAATGCAACACAGGTGAAGAAGACAACCAAAATGCATATAACCGAAAATGCAAATAACCCAGGACTTCGAAACCATGGAGAGAGATAGTTGGTTGCGTCGCTTTACCGCCTTCAAAACCATGATCATCGGTTCCATGTCTCAAAACCTTGGTTTTTGCATTTTTAGTGATGGTTATTGTTTTTGCATTTTGATTATGTATCATATTGTTTAGTGATGGGACGTGGTTCGCTAGGTTAGGCGTATAGGGTACGGAGGGGGAGTAGGTTCATTTCGGTATGCATCCGGTACGATGTACCTTACGTTTTGGTACGGTGTACCCACTATCAAAAACAGATTTCATGAACCAAACCTTAAGTGAACTTTCTAGAAACATTAATATCAAACAAACAGAAACCTGTTTGCTTGACACAACTATTTGTGCCCTTCCCTAGTTGCTTTATAACAACAATCTTAAAGGAACCATTTTTTTAATCACATCTCTATAATTTGATGATAAAATTTCAAGTTCAACATGGGCATTACAAGCAATTCCTATGTTATGATTTTTCCTTTTTCATTTTTACAATTGGCTGCGTAAGCAAAGTTGAAGTTAAAATCTTTGGTAATTTTTTTTTCATTTGAAGGATCTATTACTTTCCAAGGGACTTCTTCAATTCAACCTCTATCGATTTCTACAACAATATGGGAAGACATTTCTCTTGATTCTATAACTACTTTACCCAAGTCCAATGGCTATGATGTTGTTAGTTGTACTAGTCGTCATAGATCGACCCTCCAACTATGTTCATTTCATTTCATTCCATTGAAATATTCGCTCACAAGTCACAACATGCTCTTTGGTTGGAACTTTCTTAAAGGAGGTTATTCGTCTACATGGAATGCCTAAGATGGTGTTAAATGACTTGACCCACTATTTTTTGGTACTTTTTACAAGGAAATATTTTCTACTCAAGGAAACAAACTACAACTTCGTTTATCATCCCAAGACCGATGATCAAATCGAGGTAGTCAACCAAAGTCTCCAAACATACCTTCCATGTTTTGCTACCAAATAACCCAAATCTTGGTCTATTTGGTTTCCATAGGCTGAGTTTTGGCACAATACCTCCTATCATGTGTCTACCAATACAACCCCCTTGAAGATTGTTTATGGTAGAATGCCACTAAGCGAGGTTCATAGTGTTGCAGTTGCAAATGACCTTATGAACAACGACGATGCCCTTTAACAACTTAAGTACCACCTAGCAAAGGCCCAAAAGAACGAAAAAGTCAGCCAACAAGCATGGTAGACAAGTTGAACTCAATATAGGTGATTGTGTATTCCTAAAATTAGGGTCAAATCAACAGCATTCGGTACTCCATTATATTCATCCAAAACTTTCAGTCCACTACTATGGACCATTCCTCTTTGTTGGCAAACAAGACCCATTGCTTATAGAGTCCAGCTGCCCGATTCTGCTCATATTCACCTTGCTGCTTAAAGAAGCTATTTCCAATCACCCAGCAAAAACCACCCTTTACGCCTAGGCCTTAAGATGAATTCTTCTACTCCCATCACACCTAAAAAATGCCTGGCCTGTCACGAAGTTTCTAAACAGAAAAAAGCTCCAACATAACTATGGAAGATGCGACTTGGGAGGGCTCGATTGCTATTCAAAGTCAATTCCACACTTTCTAGAAAAGCCTGCCTAATGAGCTGACATTGATATTTCTTGTTTAGGTGTATAAGACCTGGTCATTCTCTAAACCGTAGGTGTCTTAATGTGTAAAATGCTGCTGTAGTCTCTTTGTCTTGCTGGCACTTATACGAAAGCGGCCTCTTTCAGTGGTTCTTGCTTGCTCTTTAAAGTTGATCTAGTGTTGTCTCGTTCCTTTGGTAGCAAACGACTACCTACGACAAGATATTTATATAAATAGAAAAGATAAAGTCTTTTGACATTGGCTTAAGGTATTACTTAACTTCGTTCCAATTGATAAGATTTTCATCTACATGACATCACGCAAAGTATGGATCTGGATTTTTCGCGTCGTTTCTGTCCTCGTGGTCGACGGGGAAGGACTCGAAATGGGAGCAGGTTTGAAAAAGGATCTTAGAGTGTCTACGGTTGGGCGAGGAGGGTCTCTTAATGCCTTCTTTTTTCTTCTCATCGGAGTTATTTCACGAAGACTTGTCATGGTAAGGAAGAAGGAGGGAACAGGCACACTTGGAGAGCACAGTATAACGGAGAGGATTTTGATTCACATCACTGTATCTAAAACAGTGTTCTTCATCCCTTCCGATGGCTTGGAGAGCACAGTACAACGGAGAGGATTTTGATTCACATCACTGTATCTAAAACAGTGTTCTTCATCCCTTCCGATGGCTTACGCTTCCAGCTATCCTTAATCTATATTTTATTGTGTTAACCAAATCAGCAACGTTTAAACCAGGTAAATTAGCCTTACCTGCCCCCACCATCGGGTTATTGGGTAGGAGATGGAACCTATGCAGTCAATAGCGGTGGGAAACCGCTATTTTTGCTATTTGAGCGCTATTTTAAAGGAAATCAACCGCTATTCTTGGTTTGCATTTTTTTTTTGTTTTTTTAGCAGATTATAATTGTTTTGGACAGCCCTCAAAGCCCAATATAATATTACTATTTACTATATTAGTGTACTAAGTTTTATACAATGCTTTTAATTAATGTTTTATAATTTTATATATTTTTATATATATATATAAATCGTAATATTAAAAACCACTATCCCCGTTATCCAAAATCAGGGACTTTGACCGCTATTTAATTTCTTACCACGATAACTACATAGATTGGAACACCAAAACTAACCCCTTACCCTACCCAACCTGAGAAGATTGTAAGGAAGGGAAGGGATCACCCACATGACTACATAAGAGTAGAATTGTCTTTCCCTAATTGTTTAATATATCAATTTTTTAGAGCTAATTACACCAATTTGGTCCCCCAGATTTGGTCCGTGTACTTTAAAAATTACTGAGGTGATCCCTACAATATACATTTTGTTTCAATATTGATATCTCTGTTAACTATTTCACCGTTAAAACAAGCCATGTGCACTTCACGTGTGGGTTTTCTTGACGTTTTACTCTTCACTTTCATCTGATAGTGCTTGAAGATGAATTCAAGTTTTGTTTCTGAATCTGTTGGGTTTTGATTTTTATTTCTAATTTTGCTGGGTTTTGATTGGTTTCTGTTTTCTTATAGAAGATTCAAGAATGCACTTCAAAAAAATAATAATAATAATAATAAATAAATCAAGAATGTGATTTGTTTTAAAGAATGTTGGGTTTCGATTATGTTTCTTATTTTAGATTCAAGATGAAACCACTCCCTCTCTCGATCTCTTCTCGGGTGTTTTCCTGTTTAAGCATTACATGAAGGTTTCATCCTTTCATTAATGTAATTTTTCAGTACTCAACTGTTCTAAAAATAAAGGATTTTAGGTGTATTTATAAAATATGAATAGAGAGGGAAAGCATTATACCCTGAAACAGTCTCGCCGGCCAGATTAGCAACTTCTGTTAAAGCTGACTTCCATCGATTGGCATTCTCCTTTGTCCATTTCGACCCTTCAACACCCTTTTTTACTTTTATGGCGAATCTTTGTCTTTGGTTCCTGACATCTGAGGGATCAACGTGATAAAAAACAGGTAAAACGAAATGATTGCTGTTCCTCCTTTGCTCGAGGATCAAGCAAAGCTCTTCAAGGCACCAGCCGGAATCAGCATACATCTCGGATAACACAACAATAGAAGCCTTTGATTCAGTAATTGCGCTTTTGAACTCCATACTCAGATCATGACCTTTTCTTATTTCATCGTTATCCCTAAAAGTTTCAAAACCTTCTTGCATTAATGCATGGAAGAGATGATCGGTGAAATTATGACGAGTATCTTCACCTCTGAAGCTTAAGAAAACGTCAAACCTAGATGATGACGAAGAAGATGTAGACGCCATTGAAACTGAAAGTTGGATGTAAGAAACTGTTAAACGGATGGGTGGATATAAAGGCACCAAAAGTCTTGGTCTTTCAACTCAGGAGTTGAAACGTGTTTACAAAAACAAGGTAGGATATGGTGGGATATGGAGATATGGTCATGGTGTGGCCTTGTGGGCTATTTTTCATATAATATTCTCTCGGAGTGACTCATTTATTTTAAGTTAATAATGAGTTTATTTGTAGATCTCATCCTAATATTTATGAGGAAACATATTGGGTCATGTTTGATCACATGAGTATATGACCATAACATAAGAGGATCTTAATTCATTTTTCAAACATCCACTTTATTATAGTTAACTGTACCTAACTCACATGCTACTTAAATTATTAAAACACTAAAATAATTGAAATACCTCTTATTTAAGTGGTATATAAGTATAACTGCATATACGCACATATCATTTCTCCATTTATATTTTACACAAAAATATTAATCTTATTATTAATTATAGAGTAGAAAATCATATTTTATTCATTAACAATCTAAAGTCTCATTTGTTTCGTAGAATTTGAAGGAATGTAATTGAATTAAAATCAAATTTTGTGTTGTATTACGTTTGGTAAACTTGTTTTTAAATGAAATATCATTTATTGTAATGTTTATATTCCCAAAAAAATGAGAAATCTATTCCATAGATAAGCTGGATGGAATTAAAATCAATTGTATTCTTTCGAATTTTGAGAAACAGAAGGGACCTAAGTATTAAAAACATTTTGACACTTGTCTTGATCGATGATGACATGTGAAATCCGTTTATTCTCTTTCTTCACCTTCTTTCTTGATTTTAACACTTGTCTTGGTCTTGCGAGTAGGAAAATAAGTAGAAATAGAAAATAAGAGGATATAAATCATCTTAATATTAATACATAGTTATACACATATACAATAAACACAATTTAAGTATTTAGTCAATAACTAAATTAAATCATTAAACAACTCCAGGTTATTCTCCTTTTTTCTCGCTTGCTAGCTCCTTATATTTCGGTTTTCTCTTCCTCTCACTCTCTCGCATACAAGTTTACTGTTCTTTCCTAGTTTTAACATGATAATTAAACAGAATTATAAGCTAGCGGTCCTTTATTAATGAACATTAGAATTACAACCTAGAGAATGAGAAAATGGCCGATGAGTACTTTTCCAAGCATAAGTTATAAACACCGCAATAAACACGCATCTATCTCCGATTGATCTTGCACACAACATGATTCAGCTAGCCACTGTTCAACATAAAACTAGCCACCACACTCCCACGACGAACAATTTACTATCAAAGCTCTTAAATATCCATGGTAGGACAGCATAAAAACATTTGCAAGGACCGGGCGAGTCACCGGCCATTTGATCATCACTATGGATAGTATGGATATTTGGAACAAGAGATCTCAATTGTTTATCTAAAAACTCAAATTACCATTAAAATAATATGATAATGGTTCTTCATAATTATGTTCAACAAATGATGCACTTTACCATCTTGATAAGCACGAATAATTAGACCAACATTTCCAAGACAACACCCCACCAGCTCTCATCTTTTCCCAATAACCAGCATAAAACTTATATAGGGCCAAAATTGAACACAAACAAAGAGCAACGATTCATAGACTTCAATTTTGTTTATAGAAGATAATCAAGTAAAAAGGAAACGATGAGAAAGGAAGATAATAATTGAATAGATGATATGTTTGTTATATATATTTTAATGGGTAAATAATGGTTTAACAATCAAAGTTTTAGTTCGGTTTTGGTTTAATTATCAAAGTTTTTTTCAAATGATTTTACCTTAAAATTTAAATTTGTTATGATTTAATGCTCAATGTTATACATTGTTTTTTGTTTAAACCTTAAAGTTTTTTGATAAACGATTTAAACCTTAAATTTTTATTAAAAATATTTAACCCTCAAAGTTTTCTTAAGTTTTTAATAAAAACTAAAATGCATAATCAAGTCTAGAGGGTGAAATCGACAACAATACAAAATAAGTGATTAATCAGTTTTTTAACAAAACTTTAAGGTTTAAACCATTTGGAAAAAACATTGAGGTTTAAATCATAACAAATTCAAACTTTATGGTAAAATCGTTTAGAAAAAAAACTTTGATAGTTAAACTGAAAGTGAACGAAAACTTTGATGATTAAACCATTATTTACCCTATTTTAATAATAAGATGTACTTGATTTATCTTTTATGTATTGGTTAAAATTCTCCGACGTGATAAGTAAAAATAATAAATACAAGGATATTATTATGTTATACATCTCATGGCTCAACCTTTCCTATCCTAACCCATGTGTCAAGCTATTCATCTATGGGAACTCAACCTTTGAACTCTGATCATTAACCAATTCACTACTCGCGTGCTCGGAAAGAGGCCTGCACCGGATGGGATGCGACTCCTACTTGTACACAGATCCTTCCGCTTTCGCTACTGTGAATATGAAGTCGTTCAAGTGATGATACATACGGTGTCTCGACCTGCGACCCTCCCACACCCACTTGGTGTTATGCGCATTGACCTTGACATGCATTAGGGAAAGAAGGAAGAAGGATAAGGATGGAAGAAGGGTATTTAGGAGATTTTACTTGTAAATTAAATTTGGGATTACGTTTTTTTATTTTTTTTAAGGGTAAAATGTATGAAAATACAATTAACTTTGTCTTAATTATTATTGTATACAACTAATTTTAAGTTCTTAAAAATAATACAACCAACTTTCATAATCCCCTCATTGTATGCAAATAACTTTTTTCTGTGTCTAATATTTAGCTACTATTGTATAGAACATTTCCATAATTTTCATAGTATACAACAACTTGTATACAATGGGAGGATTATAAAAGTTGATTATATTGTTTTAAAAAAAAATTAAGTTGGTTGTATACAATGATAAATAAGACAAAGTTTATTGTATTTTCATACAATTTACCCTTTTCTAAAATATTTTAATCACTATTAAATTAAGTGTAAGGAGATATTTGAGAGTTTATAGAGTTTAAGAGGATATATATATGTAATGTTGATTTTTGTAAGGATATATACGTAATTAAAAAAGTTTGTAAGGATATACATGAAATTCTCCTTTAAAAATAAGGCCAGGTAGTTTGGTCATTCAATTTTAGTCAATGACCAAATTCGTAAGAGGTTTGGTTATTTAGAGACCAAAACCATAAAAAGGAAAATTTTTGGACCAAAACCGTAAAAACCACCAAATCCAAAGTGTTACCGTGGAATTACAAAGAAGAACGTTATCAAAGACCTATGACGATCGTTGTACCACCCGTGTACACCAAAAGACATAAAACCGGCCACTCATTGGTCCTTCATAACATGCTTGAGATTGTAAGTTCGGCTTGACTTCCATGAATCAATCACACCAAACTCGAGGGACTTGATGATGCACCCCTTTTCAAAATTTTAGATTTGGTCCATTTATGCGGCTAGACTTAAAGGTTTGGTTTTTACCCTAAACTTTCTCATATAAATATGGGAGCCACGATCTCATTTCAAAACAATTCTCTCACTCTACACTCTCCCTTTGATTCCGTCACTTTGAGGTTCTCACCACATCACCACGAAGAACCAGCCAAACTCGTCACCTTCACCATGGACTCTTGATCCAGGCCTAGGGTTAGTCATCATAATAAGAGACAATACACGATATTACTTGACCTTTTATAAAAAACGATACAAATAAACTTATGTTTCCATAACGAGTACAAAAGGTATAAATGAAAATCAAGTACAACCTTTCGTTTTGTATATTGGATAGCTATTTAAGATTAAATGTTTATTCTTTCTGTAAATAAGCATAATAACCGGTATTTATGTAAAACCGAAAAACTGGACCTATTTATTCTAAACATGGAAAAAACAAATCTCAATTTCTTTAGATATAATAAAAGAACAATAATTTTATATTTTTTTAAAAATCAATGTAATTAAAAAATATATGTTATCCACAGATACCGACCTTCCACACATAAATTTAGTTTATTAAAAAAATATGTTTGTTAATGATTCTTGTTTCTGTTTCATAACTCCGTAGCATAAGATTATTGTTTATGCTGATGATCGATCCTTAACTTGATTTCTAACTTGTTTTTGTCTCTTAGCTTCTTGTTTGATTTGCAACAATTCTGTATTCATGTTCATGATACTCAATTACATATTTATTTTTCAGCTTTTACCATTTGATTCTTGTTTACCTAGTATATATTAACATATAACATATTCATGATTTTTATGCTTGTTCTTGATTATATGTTTTTTTAATTGTCCTTGAATATATGTATTGAAACCAGGGTTCTAAAAAACGTGTCATGGCGGCGCCAAGGCGCGAGGCGCGACTCCGACCTTAAGAAATAGCCCTTGGCGGTGGGGTTAGGCGTGGCGTAAGACAAGGCGGCATAAGACGCACCTTTACACACCAAATGGCGAGTTTTTTAAGGTGTGACGCACAAAAAATATTTTTTTTAAATTGACTTTTTTATATACATTTTGCGATCGCGTGTATTGAACTTCTATAAATTTGTATTTTATAATTTGTATATGTTACTTTTGCTCCTACTTTGTGCAACTTTGTGTAATTTGCATATTAATAATGATAAATTGGATATATATATATATATAAATTGTTAGTTCCAGATTGAGTATGTAACAACAAATGTTTGTAGAATGGGGGGTTGAATACAAACTCTAGCTTTTTGAAATTAAAGACACACGTTTATACTTTTATATAATTCTTATTGAAATAAATCAAGGATTACATGTACTAGAAGCGAAAATTCTAAGTACAATAAAAGGTGGCAACACTTTGTCTAACACATATACAAGATATTTCTAAACAACTAATGTTTAAGAAAGTTCAACACAAAAACGAGTTTGATTCTACACAAGTATGCTAACTCTTAAGAACCTGTTCTTGCTTAAAAGCTTGAACTTGCTTCTAAAGTCTTTTCTCAAAGAACCGTGCATATCTCAACTTATGATATTTTTGTGTGTATATTTGCATATCCAACATGCATGGCTATTTATAGACGATCTTCACAGAGACAAAGGTAAATAATAATATTATAAAGATAGTGGATGAAAAGTAATATTACTTTAACACAAGTTGGTTGCGTAAAGTAAAATTACTTTTCTGACAGGGATAATCCACTAGCAATAAATAATATTATCAACCTTATCATTTGCCGTGAAGCTTTGGCTTTCCTTTTAGTAGTCGTCTTTTAATCATTTAAGCTTATGTTGACTTGACGAGAGCAGAGATGTAGCTGCCTGACATACTTCAGCTTTCGACATATCTTCTAGAACCTTTCTTCAAAAATATCTTCATCATTTTCCAAAGAATAAAGCTCTATCATTTTTGTCTCAAACTTGATCCAAAAAGTGATTTAACTATTACAAAGAAAGATCTAAAGGCATAATAGAACAACACATGTTCTGCCTTTGACTTAAGAAAAAATACAAAGTATATAGTGAGCTGATATAACATATTTCATGACTCAGCTGACAAAATGTTCTAAAAACTACATAATAAGATTGCTCAGCTGATAAAACATAAGGACTCAGTTGATTACAAATGCTCAACTAATCATAGAGGTGTAAGCTAATCAACCTAGATGATCAGTTGATCAAGAATGCTCAGCTGATCATTCAGAGTGATAAGCTTATAGAGAACAAAGACTTGTGTTTGTGAGAATTACCTAGCTGATATGAGATAGCCTCAGCTGATCAATTTATTGCCTCAGCCGATCAATTTATTGCCTTAGATGATGGTTTGTAAGTGCTCAGCTGACAGTTGTAATTCCTCAGCTGATGGTTGTAGGCGCTCAACTGATAGTTGTAATTCTTCAGCTGATGGTTGTAATTCCTCATATGATGGTTGTAATTCCTCAGCTGATGGTCTTCACTTATTTTCTTCTCAGCTGACTTAAGTTGATTTTCTTTGGCTGACACTTAGTAAGCAGCATTAACTTTGTCAGACAGCATTAACTTTGGCTAGCAGCATTAACTTTGTTTAGAAGTATTAACTTTGTAAAGGTGCATTCTTCAAGTCTAATTCAAACAACACATGTTTGAAAACATTCTAAGTCATACTTAATGTATGGTTTGGTTATCATCTAATCCTATATTTTTCAATAGACAGATTCAATTATTGAGGTGAAGTGATTATCTCTCCAACATAAATATTTATAAAATATATACAAAATTACCGCCTTAAAAAACGTCATGGCTCCTAAAGTTTGAGGCTTGA
>JAUEJL010133641.1:0-11151 GCA_032274825.1 Drosophyllum lusitanicum | reverse complement strand
TTCCTTGATTTAAGGAATTCATTGGAATGGTCAAATTCCATTCCATAAATTCCGCGAACCAAACATAAACAAGATTTAGGAATGCTCAGTTCCAATTCCGTCTAATTTCATCCAATTCCAGTGAACCAAACGCCCCCTTAGTCTCCGTTAGGGGTATAAATGAAATAGCGGTGTTTGACTTCGCTAGTAGATGACATCTCCGCTAGTATGCGAACATAACTCGGCTTATCCCATGCACTTATACATGATGACTTGCATCAATGGCAAAAGAGGGTTACCCAAGGTACTAGCAATGACTAATACTTTCTCCTGTTTATTCTGCGAATAGAACACCCACATTTTCCTACTTCACGTTTGGTCAAGCTGAGAATGGTATTTTTTTTTTTATGAACCATGGACCATTTTCTAGATCATCCATCATACCCTTTTTGATTAGCAAACTTATAGAAAAAGTAGCTTTCATCATTCATTCTTAATTTTGCAAGCCTACACTTTGCCTAATTAAAATTTGCTTGCTTTTCAACAACTTGGAAAGGTAATTTTCTACCCACAAAGAATCTATATAGTGTTGTGACATACCAGATACTCCTACATCGTACTACATCAACCTTCAAGTCTCTACCTGTATCTTTTTCTTTTGTTGAAGGAACAATTTGTCTAGTTTTGTTACACTAGATTGTTTTCCGTGAAACAATGTTGATTAGATAATCCATGGACAATCAATGATTAAGAGAGAGAAGCGGAGTTGTGATTAGTATAAGGTATTAAGGCTACTGAAGAATATATTTTTATTATATTCAATTGATTTACAGAGGAGGCTATATATAGCCGATATGTACATTTGGCAAGGAGATAAATCAGGAGCTAGATTAGCTAAACAATTACTAGGCGATAATTATTGGAGGTAAAATAGTTGTACATTAACTCTATAACAATAATTTAAATATTAAATTAAATCCAGTGATTTAATTATCCTTGGTTGTAATAATTAGATCACACAAGATGGTACAAAAGAGAACATGAGAGAAACTATAGAGATTGCAAATAATAGCCCTATTCTAGAGAGAAAAAATGGACCCATTTGCCAATCAAATGTTTGATAAATTTTAGTGATTTCTTATGATAATAATATATTTAAAGATTAAAAACAAAGCTTAGTTTAGAAGTGATAATAACAACATCTAAAAATATTGCGCTCTTCTTTATGAAATCATCACTGTCACACCAATGACAAGAAATTTGAGTTATATAGTTGGAAGCTATGAATTAAACCTGATTCAGGGTTGATCATATCATAACCAAGACTGATGTTCAAAAAAAAAATATCATAAGCAAGAATAAGTTGCAGGTCATCAAATAAATTCAGCAAAAAAATCAAGCACCTACTGGCTAATGTAGGTTCATACCGTTAATACTAGGAATATGAGGTCAAACATCCACTTTCATCCAGTGCCAGAAAATCTATACAAAAACTTAGCACCTACTGTGGTTCATGCTATAACTTACATGTTTTCTAAGCTTATCCGGATCATTATCAATTCCTTTCCTTGTTTGTGATCTGATCATCTACAAAGGGAAAATATGCAAGAGAATACAAAATCAGATACTACATAAATTGTAATGATTTTAGAAAGAAGTAAAATTACCAACCTTTTATAAATGGCAGCTATATCTTCATTCAAAAATGCGGTTTCCAGAAACTGATCACCACAATCTTCAACACTTGTTGTCTCCATCTCGAATTCATGATTACCACAATGCTTGTTCCATTCGAACCACATCTTAGCAATAGACTCTTTCCTGAAGCAAGTGGCATGGTCTTCCTCTTCAGGTGACTCTGCAGCAACTAACCGATAAGTGTACACCTTTCTTGTTTGACCGGGTCTAAAAGCTCGACCTATTGCTTGGCGAGTAATAGCAGGGTTCAAATGTACATCCAATATAATGACTCGTGAAGCCCCAACAAGTGATATTCCCTCACCACAAGCTCTTATAGATCCAAAAAAGACTCGGGATTCAGATGAGTTGTTGAACTGGTCCATTGCTGTCTCACGTTCATCGTTATCATGATCACCACTTATCATGAATATCTGCTTCCCTTCACTCCAACCTTTGGTCTTCATGGTAAGTCTTATTAACAAATAACATCTGACCCTTTTATTTATCTATGTATATTATTTATTTGTATTTTGAATCGTAGATAATGATAGGATTTATCTCTTTTTATTGTTGTAACAAATCCTCTTTTTCAGGATTCTCTCATGTATATGTATTCGATTTCCTCTCAATGATAATTAACTTTTGGTTGATTAATTTATAAGTCTGACCAAAAACTTTAGAGGTAATAGATACTGGCTAAACACTAAAAGCTTTTCTCCTCCAGATTCACATAGGTTAAGCATGTTTAGAAAAAACTTGGCTTTCACTCCTGTTTCTGTTTCATCATCCATTTTCTCCAGAAGATTATCGATCTTGTTATTGCTGTCATCGTATTTTTCTTTAGCAGATGTTTTTTCTGAAAAAGACTTGAGCCTGGGGTGCACATAAATTGCACTCCCTTTAATGCTGCGTTTAAATTTATTCTCTGAAACTTTCAGCAGTTCTGAAACCTCATGTTGTTGCTTCAGGGTGAGTTTGAGAAATATTGAAAAGTCTAGGAGTCCTGGGAGTTCATCCAAGAAATCACCTTTGTAATAATGCAAAACTCTGCTTGTCATCTCACGTAAATCTTCTATGACAGTAACCTTCCTTTTGAAATTATCATCTTTGACCAAAGTATGTTCAACCACTTCAAAGAAGTCGTTGTTTGTGCACTTTTTTAGGAGGTTTTTCCAGCTTACCCTGCTTAAAATACGCTTTTTTATAGCTTTAGGATTTTCCATTTCCAAAAACTCGGGCCGAACAAGGTCCAAGAGACTGAACACTTGTTCCACATTATTTTGATAAAGGGTTCCAGAAAGAACCACCTTCTTAGGGGTTATGACCTTCTTCAGAGAGGTGAATATATTTGTATGTCGATTTCTCGGGACGTGACCTTCGTCTAGTATTAGAATTGAAGGCTGTGTTAATAGTATCTCTTGACAGTTTACTGTAATAGAGCTTGTATCATTGTCACACACGATTGAAGAGAACTGCTGGTACCCGAGAAATAAAATACTTCTCTGGTTGGCCCATTGCTTTAGCACTAGTAACTGCTGAGATCTGCCAGCAGCTTTCACCGAGTATAAATCGAGCAACAGTAGGTCTTCAGTTTGCCACCTAATGAACTCTTTTTTCCATGTTCCTAAAATTCCCCTAGGAAGAATCACCAGTGGTCTGGCCTCTGGATACTTAGCCATGAAACTTTGAATGAAGCTGATCAACATAAACGTTTTACCAGATCCTGGAGCATGTGCAAGGATGCAACCACCTGGGTTTTCTGACACCAAGTTGCTTAGAAGAAAGTTAAAGCCTTCAATTTGATGAGGTTTCATTTGCTTTTTGTGCCTCGGGTGAGCGGATAATTCATTCACAGGGAAATCAGTTCCAGGTAACTTCACCGAACCAAGAATATGATCAGCAGCTTCTGTTTTCTTTTGGCCTTCATAATAGTAAGTTCTTATACTCTTTGAGCTCTGAATACAAAGTAATGTACAGTGTTAGTGATGTCAAGATCACAAAATTTGTCATGTAAAATATAATTCCAGTGTCTTTGCATGAGGAAACAGGACCTTGGGACGCTGGAACTCGATTATGGATTCAATATTCCTTTGAATTATTCCACAGACACGGCAAACACAACCAATATCTTCTTTCAAGATAAAAGAATGATCACAATCTTCTTCTTCATGCACATGTTCATTTGATGAAGGGTCTATAACCTGACAGAGATAAAAAGAATATGTAGTTCATCAGTTTAGGTAACAGTAAATTCAAGTTCAAAATATGGAAAATCGGTCGGTAAACATTTGAGAAAAGGTGTCATAACAAACTTAAATACTTCAAGATACTTTGTTGTATATTGAAATTTGGCACCTGTAGCAAAATATTAACAACTGTGAACCCATACAACAGAAGTGCTTAGTTGGTGACCTTGCATATATCATAAAGCTAACAACAGATTATGTTGAAAGATGTGAATTATTTAAGAAATTGGCTTAAATGATGATTCCTTTTTCACAAGCGATGTTGTATATTATTTACTAATTTATAGCTAGCGTGATGATCTGAAATTAAGAAAAAAAAGACACATGGTCAATTACCCTTGAGGACTCTAATCCAACACTCATTTGGTTCCAAATATCAGCTAGCCCATCATTGTTAATCTCTGATTCTGGATCACTTTCTTGCTTGTCTATATTGTCATCTTCATAACCAACATACACACTCTCGTCATGTTTATTTTCACTCTCTTTATCACTTTCACCCACCACATCATCATTTTCTATGCTCTTGTCACTTTCACCCGCCACATCATCATCTTTAATGCTCTTGTCATTTTCACCTGCCAAGTCATCTTCTACGTTCTTGTCATTTTCATTCCCCTTATCATCATCTTCAACGTTCTTGTTTTTTCCAATGATGGGCTCAGAAGCAGTTGGTGTGTCTCCTTCTTCGATGGAAGCTTGGCTTTGGACAACATCTCTCCCCTGTATTAAGTGAAATCAATAGAATGAATGATAAAAAAACAGAACATGTAGTCTAAATTATTTGAACTGGAACATTTACGGTTTCTAATTGTCTGTTTCATCCAGCAGTGTAATTTATACTTCTGATAAGAAAGACAATCAATGATATAAGCATAACTTGTTATGATATATATTATCTATTTTTTTGCATGGAGAAATAAATATAATAGTCCTTAATCAGTTCTCTTTTAATGAAGTAAAACACATGTTGTCAATATTATATGGTAACATCCTAATGCAAATGAAAACTTATCCAGCATAACACTGGTGGCAATAGGTTGAATCACATTACTGCAACAAAGGTCTCTTTGATGACTAATTGACGGTAATAAATTTATTGTATGTTATGAACAATTAGCAACTTGTTGGGGAAAATTGATTCTATGTTTGTATAACTTGCTAGAAAATTTAAGTCATGATATGAAAATTATAAATCGGAATCATAAGTCCCCATTAAGATATTAGATTATTAGTGAATAGCAGGGAAGGGAATATTTGGGAATAATTTCAGACACAAATCGACATCAAACAAAATATCAAGAAAATGAACAAGATACTATGATCATTCAATACAGTGAAAATAATAAATGCTGTAATAAATTAGACTGAATCATATAAGTGAGGGAAATCTTGTTGAAAGAGGTATTTGGTCCTGTCCTGCCGCTTTATCTCCCCCCATCTTGCGAAGGGCACTTCTAACTTCCCCTCTAGAAATCCTTGTGCAATACTTATAGTTGTATTATTTCTAGTAATACTTATATTTACACACACACATACACAATACCTTTCTTTTTATTGCTTTTTTTCCATACTTTTATTTATTTATTTATTTATTATTTCCCCTCTCTCGCTCACTACCGGAGATCTTTCTAGAAGCAATCTTTGTACCTACGGGTAGAGGTATGATTGTCTACATCTTACCTCCCATATCCCGTTGAGGCAGGATTGGGTTTTGTTGTTGTTGTTGTTGTGACAAGATAAGAGAACTTACCAGAAATTGATTCAATAATTCATCCTGGTCTGGTTGGAAAGGGCTCTGACATGTTGGTTCATCATCATCATCCGAGTCGAGGATAATAACTGTTTTTGGTGTTTTCTTATCATGCCTTTTTCCATCATTTACATTGGAAGAGTCCTGTACATATTTCAGCTCCACTGATTCAGCTATAAGTGAGGGAAATCTTGTTAAAAAAGGTATCAACATCCTCTTCCTCATTGATAAAATATCTTCTATATCTTTCGAGACAGAACCAAACTTAGCATAATCAAGTTCTATCATCCGATCTCTAACAGCAAATGGATTGCTATAATCAACTCTGTTACGCTTGTTTTCATCTAGCGAGTATGCAGTGTACATGGGGCTTGTAGAATAGCTCTCTTGACTGTAGTCCCTACTCCTTCTACGTTTAACTGTTTCAGAAATAAATATGCATCATTTAAAAAACGACAGTAAGAATCCTGAATCAAAACAACTTTTGAAGGATAGCCTCCAAGCAATCGACACAATGTACAACAATCTAAAAACTAGACATAGCCTTCAGTCATACAATAGCATAAGTCATTTGTCTGCTATACTTTTGGTCATCCCCAGAAACATTTACTAAAACAGGAGTCGCTGTGGTGAAGAGACTACATATAACCGAATCCAAAGCACAAGATTATAAAAAATTATATTTCCATTCGACTATTATATACTTATATTGTCCATAGATGCAAATAAACAGAAATAAATCAACTATACTAATCTCACTAATGTTTTGGTATAAACTTCAGCAGGTATACCATCTGACCAAGTTGCCTAAAAAGAAGCTTCCCTTGGGAAATTTAATTACCCCCATGACCTTAACTAATTGTTTTGAGTGACAAAAAAGCTCACGACATTTTTTGATTATTATTCTAAAAAACCTACACATCGAAATGACCAGTCTTCAAAAGATTAATCAGCCAGTAAGCTGTACAAAAATGAGTTATACTAGTTCTACAAACAAATTAATTAAGGCCCACAAGGCAATATGTTATTTAATTAAATAACTCAATGTGTTCATCGATATGACCATACCAGATGGCGTAGAAACATCGCCGTGATCCTTTTCCATCCGAAGACCTTCCTCCATCGACGGTCCTTGCAGCTATAGAAACTGAAAATGAAATTAAAAAAATTCAGAAAGTTGGTTATGTTTGTTTTCGATTTCGCAATCCATACAAACTCATGCATCTGGCAGAAATCAAGTCAAAAAACACGTAACGTACGATCATTAAGGCGGTGCTTGGATGTTCATTATCGAGCACTCAAACAAACAACTGATCGATTCATCCAAACACACATTCAAACACCTGCCTGATTCGTCTCCCAGTTGGAAAACAGTAAGAAAAACGTAATAACCTGAAGTCAAATCAATGAACTTGAGCATGAATCCAACTTACATTGTTGATTGAAAGGATCGAACGCTGGCGTCGACGTCAATGGTGCAATTGAGCAAAGATCATTTTGGTGAAAGCTATAGTGAGGTTGATTTTGATTGACGACGGGGAAGTTTTGCGTGCTACGAGCTGTACGAGTGTACGTTACTGGGTGTGTGCGGCGGACGGTATCTGGACACGTGGAGGGACGCTAGTGGGTTAGACGGTTAGAGATTCGAGGGCAGGGGTCAAGCGAGTTTCTTGCAGAGCATGTAATCAATTGTTTTGGATTCAAAAGGTGGCCCTTTGTAGTTTGTACTAACAAATTTTAGAATTTGGTCTCCTGATGAAACTAAAATTTTATAGAAACTGAAATTTGATTGGAAACTTTTATGTATTGCGTTTGCTTTTTTATAAATAAATAGATGAGTGATCGTGTACTAAACGAATGAGTAGAAATAACTGATAAAAATATGAATGACGTAATTATAGAATAGTGTTTATATTAGGGAGGAAATTCGCGTGCTAGTTGGGGATGAGAAATATTTTATACAAAATAGTAACGAACGCAAAATCATGAATATTATTTATACTACAGAGGAATGAAATTTGTTGTATTACTTTTTTGTATAAAACATGTATAGTTTTTGAAGTCGGTATACCATCATCGTCAATTATGATAAGTACTTTTAATCACTGCTTACCGGTGACACTAGATATAGCAGCATATAAGTATGCTTGGTATGCAGTTTTTTGGAGCTGGTAGCTTTTTGTTTTGAAATAAAAAGCTACAAGTCTTGTTCGGATAAAAAAACTGGAAGCTTTTTTTAGGGTAAAATATGGTTTAATCATCAAAGTTTTACTTATTTTTCGGTTTAACCACTAAAGTTTTTTTTTTTTAACGATTTTACCATAAAGTTTCGTTTTATTATCATTTTAATCCTTAAGTTTTGTTTGATTTTTGCTTTTACCCATTTGTTTATCTTTAACTTGATTAATAGGTTAATTAATATATTTCTTTTATTTTTTATTTTTTCTTAATATCCTTCTTGAATGTATGAAAATATGAAACGATGAAAATGAATGATTAAATTAATCTGGACATAAGAAGATGACTATGGGAAGAAAATAGAACACACATCAATGTCGTGACCTGCTATTCATCAACATCGCCAGCCAACATCATTGCTTGCTTACTTGGTTTCCATCAAGATTTAAGTTATTGATGCCTAAAACTTGAACTCGATGAAGAAAACAGAACACACATATCGATTTAACAGAGAATCAAAACATAAAAACCCTTAAATCGATTTAACAAACCCTTGAATGTTTGAAGATCTGGAATCACGTTCATAAAAGAACAAAGCAATTGAATGATGTTCATAATGAAACCCTCACCTGAAAACCCTTAAATGTTTATGGTGGCGGTGGCAAATTTGGTGGCGGTGGTGGTTATGGTGGTGGCAGAGTCAACCTTGATTTCCATATTCAGATGGACACCAAACACCATCATCGAACACCATCAAACCCACCTTCTAAAAATCGCACCAAAAACCTCAATCTACTATGAAGAATAACTTTCAGATCGGCGGTGGCGACGTTGGCTAATGAAGATGAATAACTTTCAGATTGAAGATGAATAACACACAAAGAGAGGTGATTTTCAGTTAACGCAAATCGCACACCACACATACAAATTGAAATTGAAATTGAAATCGACACACACACACACATACTCATGTACAGATCTGGATTCAGAGAGTGTGTTTGTGTGTGTAAAGGAGATAGAGAGAAGAGAGAGAGTGTGTGTGTCTGTGGGAAGATTAAAGGATGTTTGGGAAGGATTGGGGGGTTTTGAAAGGATTAAAGGGTGTTTGGGAAGGATTCTGGGGTGTTTGGTTATATTTAACCTTTTATAATAGGTAACAGGATAAAAGTAACAAGTAAACTAAACATTATGGTTATTTCGTTTAAAAATAAACTTTGATGGTTAAACCGAAAAGTAAGTAAAACTTTAATGATTAAACCATTTTTAACCCTTTTTTTAACAAAAAGTTCTAAAATAAATGTATCTTGAAGTAGCTTTTAAAATTAGCTGGAAGCTTTTTATATACAACATTACCTAAATATTCTCTTTAATTGTTTTACAATTCATTCTATTTTTATTATTTGTCCTTGTTTTTATCATTTTACACTATTAAGCTCCAGCTACCAGCTATTTTGCCAAACACATATACAAATAAAAGATACATCTTCCAACTCCAGCTACCGGCTACCAACTTTCAGTTATCAGCTACCAACTTCTATTTACAGCTACCAACTACTTTCGTCAAACATAACCATAATTTGCCATGGGAAAACAGGTCTTCTAAGGAAAATTATAAATATTATTGAATTTTATGGTTATTTCCATGATGAAGATCAATAATACACATGAGGGTAGAATGCGGGAAAAAAACATAAAAAAATAAAAAATATAGCATGTTTACATTATTTTAGATGTGTATGTAGAATGAAATATAATGATTTTGATAAAGATTATTAAAGAGATGTTGTCATTATATGTAAGCTCAAAGGAAAAAGTATCCAATTGTAGTTTTATATCTCATAAAATAAGTCCTAGTTATTTGTAGTTGATAAACACAAAGTATTTATATGATTTTTGTCCATGAATAATTATAATAAATGGATTTCAAAAGTAATCTCATATAAAATGTAATAGGTATGTAACAAATATAATATTACATTTACATATTTATATTAATATAATATAAATTGAATACTTATATCATGTAACAAATAATAATCATACAAAATATGATATCTACGTATATATGTATATACACAATTGTGGAATTATGAATATAATTTGAATTTAATAATAAAATTATGAAGATATAGATATGGATAGAATTTAAAGTGGGCAAAGTTTGATTAAGAATGTACATGTTGATAAACATTATCGATGTATGTGTTTTCAAATATTGAAATATAAAATTTAAATATAAACCATAGTTTGCTAATAGTAGTCTAATACCTTTAAAAGTCAAAATTAATTCCTTATTTTTAATAAATGGATGTCAAAGTTATATAATTAATATTGATTCATTAAATCAAAAATTAAGATTTTCTAATAGATTTTATATCAATTAATTTTTGATTTATATTTAGAAGATTCGATGATTTCGCCGTCCACCACAACCATATATTAGTTTTTTAGCTTTGTAGATTAGATATTAGTTTCGTTATGAAAATGTAACTATTGTGTGATTTTAATAATTTTTGTTTTTTTAATAATATTAATTTTTGTTTTAATAATTTTTGTTTTTTTAATAATTTCATAACACATATGAGTAACAAAATTATGTTAAAATTGGCAACTTCTGTGAAATGATACTTATTCTCGAGTATATCATACCAAACTTCTTAAATAAAATACTGCTTAATGACTTTTATGAGTGATGATGAGAGGTTTTGGTGTGGTAGGTTGTATCATCGTTTGTTTATATTGTTACAACAATTAGAAATGCGTTAGCTACTTAAATAATAAAAAGTAAATTACATATATCGATATTTTCAAAAGAATATGTTTAATATTTAATGGCCTTTACTTTCATTTTTATTTGGGGCGGGCAAAAAATTTTGGTTTCTATTGAGAAAGACCTCTATAAGATGCAAAGCACTTAAAAATAGGATGTAAATGGATGATGCTTATGAGTTACTCTTTGAAAATACGCTTATTCATTGGTAACGAACTCTTTACATAATAAAATTTTGTTTTTTCTTAACAATTCTCTGGTTTGTTTATGTTGTGTCAGTGTTCAGATCTTATAAACGGTATATATTTTGGAGCAATTTAAATGTGTGCATCGTCTTTTATCTTTTTTAAGTTGAAATACATTTTGTAGATATACTAGTTAGTTTTTTTAAAAAGATACTAATGATGCGACGTTTTATATTGAGTTTTTAAATCATGAGTTAGTGTTTATTCGCAAAAAAAATAAAAAAAAAAATACTAATGATACGATAATTGAACTCTTAATATATAGACAATAAAGACATAATACACTCTAATAACAAAACC
>JAUEJL010133630.1:0-11152 GCA_032274825.1 Drosophyllum lusitanicum | reverse complement strand
ACGACGAAGTTGGCTGTGGTGATGGTAGAGGCGGAGGTGGCGGTGGTGATGGTAGAGGCGGAGGTGGCGGTGGTGGTTGGAACGAGAGAGAGAAATCTATGTTAATGAGAGAGAAAGTTGTATTTAAAAAAATTAATAATTATAAAAACAAATAATACTTAGAAAATGGTAAAATGACATAAATACCCTTGATTTAACAAACATAGTTAACGGAAACCGTTAGAAATGATTACCCATGCAACAAAATGGTAGTTTAAGGATGAAGTTTGTAACTTTTTAAAAAAAATGACTAAAATTGAAATTCGTGATTAGTTAAAGGACCATTTATGAAATTAACTCTATTGTTTATATTCAAAAAGCTTTAGTGTGTGAGAGAGATAAAGAGTACGTGAATGAGAGAGATATAACGATAGGACAAGATGGATGTTTTGGTTGCATATTGAGAGGAAGACGTTTCGATAACCCCGATTAAAGTAGGGGTTGGTGGAGCTACTGACCCCTCTTGTTCATTTAGCCCACGCCTCGATCAAGGACATGTTTCATCCATCCTTGCATCATTTATATAACAAAAAACAAACAAACATATATGTTTTGATCAACAAAATAAGATAATCATTATTTTGATCGATCAACTGTGATCGAATATGGTCTATCAAGCTTATCATCAACTTCACTTAATAATAATAATAATAATAATAATAATAATATTGTCATTTATGGATCACGTTTTAAGAAAAAATATATATACGAAGCGTGCCACGTTATATAATATTGCATGCAAGTTAAAAATCCACGCGCCTCCACCTGCGTCTGTAATTCTTCTCACTTTCGTCTCGTAAACGGACCAGACCCGATCTCCCTTCTCTCAACTCATTTTTTGAAGAATTTTTTATTTTTTTGTTTTACTTTTTTTCCTCCCCCAATCTCTCTCTCTCTCTCTCTCTTTCAGTATTTCTCTCTACGAGACTCGCGTCATACTCTTTCTTTCAATTTAATTCCATTCGTTTTTCTCTCTTTCTTCGTTTGGGCTTGCGATTCACCCTCAACAACTCGCTTCAATACCAGGTAATCCTACTCATGTTTCACGTTTTGCATGTTTCCATCATCTCAACAACAAGAAATCAACCCACTTCCATACTATCATCTTCTTCAACTCGTTTTCATCTCAACCATACTCTTCTCGCTTTCTTCTTTTCTGGGGTTTTAGTTTTAGTTTATGGATTGTATTTCTGTCCTGTTTGTTCGAAACCACTGATTAGATGTTGTTTGGCCTGATGGGATCACATTGTGATTTCGTACTACCCAACTTTCTTAAAATCTCGATTTCTTGTCTTACTGGTGTGTGTATGTTTGTTTAATTTGTATTCAGAAATTGGAGGTGTTGTTTGTTTTTTTGTTTGTTTGTGACGTCATGGGGTTGTTCGATTGAGATTAATGTGGTTAGTTGTTGCTTTAAGCAAATTTGTACATGGCTTTAATTTGCTTAAAGTTTTTATTTCGTTTACCCTCTAGCCAGGGGTTCTTAGTTTCTCGATGTTTCGAACGGAGCAACTGATTGACTGTTGTTTTAACCCTATGCTGATTACTATCACGGGAATGAGAATATGAGATCACATTGCGATCTTTTACTACCCAGTTTGTTAAAGTTGTTTTTTTTGCCCCGCTATATTGACCTGTGTATTCTTTAATTTGTTCCGAGAAATTGGGTGTTATTTGTTCATTGCAGTTTGGGCTTTGGTTTGTTTCGTTTGATGTGATTTTTCATTGTAAGCTACTTTGTATATGTTCATTGTGTGTTCAGTTACTCAGTGGGGCTGGGTCCTCTTTGTCCAAAAACTATACTTCATTGAACACTGTACTAACTAGAGAAGAATTGATATACATCATGAAATAGTAAGTTAGTAACGAAATCCTGGTCAAATTTTTTGTTATGAAAGTAGTAGGTTTAAATAAGAATGTTTATAACTGATCGCTTTTCCTTGGAACATATGGGGTATCTTCTTTTTTCAGGTTGTGGCTGTTTTGGGATAGTTTCATTCTTTTTTTTGGTCTTCGATTTTTAATGAACGTTATTGGAGTTATTTGTATCTGTATGTTAGGCTTTGATTCATTTTTCTCACAAGAAACCAAACTCATGCTTAGGTAATGTGTATAAACATAAATCTGCATACAAATGCTCGTGCCATACATGTTATATTATGTGTGGCATCTCAAATATAACTATGAGATAATCCTTAGGACGAATAATCAAGTAACTGCTCTTATGCGTATGTACTTTAATTATTGTGATATTGTTGTTTTCTGGATTAAATTTGTGTTTCATTTGATATCTTGTGCAGATAAATTCAAAACAAATGGATGACAATGATGATTGTAGCAATGAGCCTTCAGAAACTTATGCATATGGTCTGTATGGACCACTAGAAAACCTTCCTAGTATTGGTGACGAGCACCAGGCTGAAATTCCATCATTGCTCACAAATTCTGAGTATCTTGAGTACATCAAGAACCCCGTCGAGGAAGAAGAAAAGAAGGCAGAAGTTCCAGCTGATTTCTTGATAGGATTAGATATACCAGTTGTTTGGATTAATCACGAAAACGTGAGAGATAATGTGGATTCAACATCTGATATTTCATCAGAAATCAATGATATGAATAATGATAACGCGGGTAGTCTTGTTCCAGGGCGCTATCTGGAAGCATGGAGTGAGATAGAGAAGGGTAGCTTTGTGCTAGGGTTGTATATTTTTGAGAAGGATTTCGTTCGGTTGAAGAGATTCATAGGGAGGAAAAAGATTGGGGATATAATGTCATATTACTATGGTAAATTCTATAGATCTGATGCATACAGAAGATGGTCATATTGTAGGAAAAGTAGAGGTAGAAAGTGTATATTGGGACGAAGAATATTTAGTGGCCTAAGGCAGCAGGAGTTCCTTTGTCGTTTGGCTCCGCATGTATCTGAAGAAATCCAAAATTCCCTCTTGGAGGTACATCAAATTGAACTTATATTATGATATTGATTTTATACGTTTCCTGTCCATTTGCTTCTTAAGTGATTTAGTGTCATTTGTTTGAAGATTCTTGATAACTGTGGCTCATGTGTATGTGTGGTAGGATTGCAGGAACACATGATTTTGGTGTAGTTTTCCATTCAAGTATGATGTAATGTGTTACCAAAACTTGTTTCCTATAAGTTCTTTTAGTCTGAACACAATTAGGGCATGTTTGATAAAAATGTATGATTTAGCACTGGATGAATCAAGGCCTGAATTGACATAATTTACCATTTCAACATTCTATATGATCTAGTGCTGAAAGAGATGGGATTGTTTGATAATTTATAAATGTTCTGAATTGATAGGTTGTTAAATCTATACCAAAATATTGTTAAATGAAACAGGATAATATAAACGAAGTAATCACAACCATAAATAATTAAAAACATATCTCAACGTCAATGTCCATGGAAATTCAACTTATTTAAGTATATTGTTTTTATGTATAATTAATTGCATCTTCTTCATTAAACAGCTAAGCAACTTGATATGTTTTTTCATTTTGCGTTGTGTACTCCTTATTTCCTCACATGGGTATTTGTATACTTTGTTTCCATGAGTGTTATTGTCTTCCTTATTATATATTGAAACATAGAGCGCTTGATTGTTGAAGCATTTTTCAACATGTGCTTTCAGCAAAGGGAGGCAAATTGTGTTGCCTATTCATTGTTTTTGTTATTTTAGGTAGTCTCTTTATTTGTCGTCTCGGTTCTTTGAGTTTTATGTTTACGGGTTATAGTTTATACAAATTTCAAAGGCTAATATGTTGTTAATGTGATTGCATGATTCTTTAGTTGAATGTAACTTGTTTATGCTGTTTAATGTTAATGCTAATTGAATATGACTTGCTAACTCATATCGTTGTTAGTCTTTTTATATAAACGTTAAATTTTGAAATGATAATTTATAATTTATATGTCAGTAATTCTATATAGACATGTTACTTTTAAGGATAACTCGCGTGAGTGACACTTTTGGTAAATACATTATTTGAGCATTTTATTCTTTGATGAGTTGTGTGGTTTGTTTTTTATGATCCCTTCTATTCGAAAAAAAAACATCCTCAATTTGAAATGTTGGAGAATCCATTATGGGCATTGAATCAATTTTATGGTGGTGGAAATAGGAATTAGGAAATTGAACAAGACATTAAAAAAACTAGTTTTTAAAACTACTTGTGGGAGATGCTTAGGATCTTATAGGCTTTGTCAAAGTAATGATACCGTTATTCAAAATTCAAAAGCAAGCTTTTGGATCAGGTGTCTAATGGCTTTAGGGTTTGTGGCCATGGAAACTCGAGTTCCGAAAAATCATGGACTCATGGTTTACTTTTGGCTTGATGATAATGGCAGCTTGGTTTTCAACTTCATGTTGGTGATAGTGGCTAGGGTTTCTAAGTAGATTTAGGATTTCCAGATCGGATGTGATACTAAATCATACATGAAATTTTTTTAGAAAAGAGAAACTGTTTATAGGCTTTATATAAAGACACTAGGATCTCTTGAGCACCTCACATTATGTATTTCTTTTTAAAATTTGAAAGAAAAATATCTTAATACATTTGTTTAGTATCAGGCATTACATCTCTTCATATAAATCGAAGGGAACCCAAATTAGACTTGGGAGTACAAAAGAAAAGGCACTAAAACACCCTCTTATCAGCTAATTTACTGAATAAATTAACTAACTAAATCCCTAACTACTAATCTCAAAATACCCTTTACATGATTCTTACACTATTTCTTTTGTAATGTAATTTACATGATAGATTAAAAATAATGCTTTATGCCGCAGAGTTGTGGTATTCATGAGAAGTTCCATAAGATGGGGATAAGACCTAACTCACAGTTGTTAGTGCCGCTATAGCGAATAGCGTAGCGTAGCGTAGCGCTAGGTGACTGCTATCAAGCATATAGCGGTAGCGATGGAATATGAAGCTTTAGATGATCTTTGATTTAACTTATAATAGTTTAAGACTTAGTAATATATTTTGTTCTCTAATATATATAATAGTTTAAGACTTTTAAGGTAATATACTATATATAAATATATAATTATATTTTAGAAGGCTATCGCTAAATACGAAATAGCTGCCGCTATTTAGCGCTATTCGCTATGTAGCATATAGGTAGGTCATTGCTATTTACCGCTATTCGCTATTGACAACTATGACCTAATTTTTACAATCTCTTTCATAATTCTGTTTTACGAACATGGTGTAAAGATCAAAACACCACCTTGTAAGGATCGAACTTGAAACCTTAACAAAAACCCGTTAGAAGATGCGGAAAATAGAAACAAGATAAACACAACACCAAGATATAACGTGGTTCGGTCGACAGGTCACGACCTACGTTTACGGGTAGGAACCGGAGACTTTTTTATTATGACCGAAAGTGTTTACAATATGTCACCCCAAAGGTGCATAGGTTAAATGAAAACTAGCTACGGTATTTATAGACACAAACTAGAAACCCTAATTAATAAATAAAAATCGGCCACCGAAACGTGAACAACTTGCAACAATACCCTTGGACTTTAATTCAAGAACCTCCCGTGGACCATTGTTGCACGTGGAACACCATTCAAGGAATTAATTCCACCAAGGAATTAATATCATGTTCCACGTCGTGTGCCAAGGTCCCACGCAAGGTAGCCATTGTTTTCTCCAAATCCAAATCCACTTTGCGTTCACGCCGTTAACCATCTTTCCCCATGCCATGAACCATCTTGATCAAACCAAGATCCGACATCGTAGACTTCACGTCAAGCTCCACCTTAATTAGATTCTAGTTTCAATGTCGTACCGCTGATTTCAAGTCACACCTAACAATCTCCCCCTTAGTTGAACTCTCTTCGACCAGTCAACCAAAATTATCAAAGAACCGTCTCTTTCCTGCCAACCTCCTTGAAGGGACTACCTCCCCGTACGAGCCACAAAGTCTGAAACCTCATCAAGCAATTTTTCGGAGACCAACTCCATCCATGATAGACTTTCGTTCGATCAATTTTTCCGGCTCCAAGGACGGTTACATGCAACCTTTTGACATCCGGAGGAACAAACATTGCCTCTGATAAAGCTTATCACCCAGCTTTTTCCCACAGACCAACAGTCGTCATTTGATCCACCTCCCCATACAACACCTCATCAGTCAAAACCGCAAAACCTGCTTTTGTCAGAACGTCTCTTTCCATTCTCCCCCATATCGCCTGGAAGTTTATCTTCTTCTAATACCGCCGCGTAACCCTTCTGAACCAGAAGAGCCCTCATCTAGCAAAACCGCAGAACATGCTTTTGCTTGAGATCTTCAATCAACAATACACGAGCCAAGGTAAAACTTGGCTCTGATACCACTTGTAAGGATCAAAACACCACCTTGTAAGTCGGCCGCCGAAACGTGAACTACTTGCAACAATACCCTTGTACTTTAAATCATGCACCTCCCCTTAGACCATTGTTGCACTTGGAGCACCATTCGAGGAATTAATTCCACCAAGGAATTAATATCATGTTCCACGTCGTGTGCCAAGGTCCCACGCCTGGTAGCCATCGTTTTCTCCAAATCCAAATCCGGCACTTTGCGTTCACGCTGTGAACCATCTTTCCCCATGCCGTGAACCATCTTGATCAAACCAAGATCCGATATCATAGACTTCACGTTTAGCTCCCCCTTAATTAGATTTTAGTTTCAATATCGTATCGCTAATTTCAAGTCACATCTAACACATGGATATATTGACTTGACCAGTGTAGAGCAGTAAAACTACCAAACTAAACATGATCTATAAAATAATATTCAAATGAGATGCATGTTCACCTTTTATAAAATATTTTCTTGGAAATGTTTTACTTCATGAAATATTTTGAAATTATTAGCCAAAGTTCTGAACAAGTGTGTTGTGGAGTCGAGGATCATAAAGATTCTCCAGTGGGATCAGATTTCTATTAAAATTTGGGGGAAGATAGCAAATGGAAGCAATCTATTTTTTAACCTAAGTTTCCAATTTAGAAACCAAAATTTCTCATATTGTAACTCTTTATCTTTCGTCTTTAGTTGTGTTGTCTTGGATACCTTATGGAAAATAATGATAAAGAATGAAACATTTCTATTTGAAGTAAGAGAAATGCTACAAATATCTATAGTTGGACTCTTGTGACTTATTTTTGATCGCAAGAGGTACATGTAACTAGAAAGCATATATGATAAATGTAAGGGGTGGAAGCAATGTTATCAAAATCATGATCCTACTAATAGGATTGTACAATCCTACCTCTCAAAAATAGATATAGACCTAAATAATTACAAGAGCTCTGATACCAATTGGTAAAAGAAAATTACAACCCTAATGATCTACTTACATAATCCACTTCTAATATAACTCTAAGTTCTAATCTTTATGTAAAACAAACCCTATCTAAAATATATCAACTAAATAATAAAATATATCTAGTTATCTACTACTAATAGAGCTAATACTTGGCTTTCAAAAAAATAAAAAATAAAAATAAAACTAATACTTATCCATCAATAACAATTATCTCTTATAGTTATTTGGGTCCCATAAAAACTTACTAGGATTGCTCGAATTGGAGGATTGACGTAAGATCGTTTGATCATAGTTGGGATTGTAAGATCATTAAACGATCCTGGTCCTACAAAAATGGCAATTGGTTGTGGTTATAAAGTTGTACATGAACCAAGAACTATATAATCTTAAAGCTTACACTTCTATGGACCTAACTTACCTATTGACTATCCCTAAAAGTCTAGATCTACTAAGGAATGCTTTAGGCTCAACTTTGTGTCTGAAATTAAAACAACACCCCCTAAAACCCCTGAATTGGCTACTTTCTGGGTGAGGAAATCGTAGTCCCAATCAAACCTTACCACCTTTAAGTAACTGATTTCTTCATTAGCAAGTGAACTTCTACCCCATGTTCGACTTTTACAATCATAGTAGGAATTGTCTTTATTTTATAGTTTTTGCATGTATTATCAGTATTTAATATGAATTAGAAATCTAGAACCCCTATTAACAAAATTAGGACACTTAGTAGGATCTTATGGTCTTGATCCGATCCTACGATCCCGATCTTGCAAGAGGAAAACAATTTTGTGTAGGATCTCGATCTTAACAACCTTGGGTGGAAGTATGATATATATATGTGTGTGTGTGTGTGGTTTTCTTACAGACTTATTATTGTGCATTATCTGTAGATACATATTTTTCTTCTCTCTCTCTATATGTTTTTGGTTTTTAAACCTGCAGCTCTACTTGTCTTTGTGTTTTGATTTGACTTCTAGAAATAAATTCTATCCCTACACACCCTACACATAACATTGGGACGATAGGGGCTGTTTGTTTGGGGAGGGCCATTCGGCTGTTACACATTTTAATTCTGTTGGCTTTTATTCGTCGAGACTTGAAAAGACAATGATCTAATAAAATATCCATAAACAAATAACTAATAAGAGTAGGTGATACTAAATATCGATGCATTATGGATACTGACTACTAGTTAAGATACATAAATGAAGCATGGTGCATAAAAACCACTACTTTTTGGACGAATATGATGTCCAAGTTTTGGTTTTCCACTATGAGGAAGAGAAAAAGTATAGCTAACATGAAAAAGATCAACGTCTATTCAGCGTGTATTAAGTTGAGATATGGAAGCTTAATGATACCGGGGCCCATCTCAATCCATCTTACTAGAAATGGTTAGGTTTGGTAACTTTCATGGCTTACTGGGTTCCTTTGGTTCTGCCTAAATCACAGAATGGCTCAAATGAAAAATCTGGCTAACTAAGAACGGGTCCAAATGGATGAATAATAAGTGTTCAAAAACCCATTGAAGAGTAAAGCAATATGATTAAACCGCCTCGAAACACCACTTACTAACTGCTGCTGTTGCTTCCACGACTGTCCATTGTTGCAACCACCAAAAAGTAAAAAGAAAACCACAGAGGATTTTATCAAGGAAAACAAATTATTCGGAACTAAGTGACCCAAGAAAGATCAATTGTAAACCCTGAAAAAGGAGAACCCAGACTATGAAAAATGATTTATAATCCAAAAAACCTAGGACTCGAACTAGAAATATCGGCTGCAAACCAAAGAAACAAAAAACAAAACTTATAAACCTTAAAGTTACAACGCAGACGGTGATGGCTATGATGGAGGCATTTTTGTTCTTATCGCTAGTTGTTGTTGTCGTCGTCGTCATTGGAAGTCCAACGTCATCCTCATATTTATCTTTGATTTTGGGCTCATATCATAAAAAATTGAGCTTACATTTTTTTTTATACTAAAAATGTGCTGTCATAGTCGTTATATCACTAGTTGTTCAGATACATTTTATGACAATTCTATTTTTCAGATTTTGTTGCTTATGTGCATTCATTGAATAAAAAAACAACAGTGTCTTTATGTCGTTGATTTCTGTCATCTACTCTGGAGAACCCGGTCGTCCTCTCTATGAAGACCTCCCAACACCACTACCCTTCCCACTAGTTCCCAGAACCTGTGTGTGTATGTGTGATATTTTCTGTTTAGATTTTTCCACTTCTAAAACCTTCTGCCATCTTTGTTTCAATTTGTTCACTTCTAAAACCTCCTGCCATCTTTGTTTCAATTTGTCAGAGCGGGTATCAGTTTCATCACAATGAATAGGTGAGTCTGTGTGTTCCAATTGTTTGTGTTTGTGCGACTCCAATTATGTATGTGTGTGAATGTGTGATACTTTGTATATGGATTTACCACTTCTAAAACCTCACGCCTTCAATAGGTGAGTCTTTGTGTGACACTAGTGATTTAGGTAGGGTTTCAATTTGTGATGGAGTGATGATGGTGACAAAGGGGTAGGGGTAAAGGTGTTTTTGGTCTGTGTGTAGAGGGTAAACTTGTAACTGGTTTTGTAGGTTTTTGTTTGGGATCCCTTGGATGAGGGCTCATAGCCAAAGTTGTAATGTGGGTGGTTTATTTTTTTATTTTTTGAGGAAAAGGGGTTAGGGTTGGTTAGTGTAATTGAGGCTAAGGGGATTCGCAGGTATAAAATGAAATGCTTCGTCATCAAAAAATTTATGCAAGGGCTAAATCAATGTCTCATCTGCCACTCCAACGTCTCAGTTGGTGGTGAAGTTTCCCACCAACCATAACATGTTTTTAATTACTTCAATGACCGTATTGGCATGATATAAAGTACATGTACTAGTTACAGAAGTATAAGAATGTTGTTGTTTTATAACATCAACCATTAAGTTTTAAAGGAAGAACAATACCGAAGAGAAAGAGTTGGAAAGTTTTTGGGCGGTTTTGGTTTTAGGAGAGAGAGATTGTGGTGGTTCGGGTTTTTAGAGTGCGCCACATGGGTTTGTTTTTGCTTTATTATTTTTGATTTTCTATGAACTTTATTAAGGGAAATAATATCCTCCTAAAAGTCTTCCCGATGCTACTTGACATAATTCCATGATAGTGTGAGCAAGTGACCACTTTACTGGATCTCACACTACCATAGATTTTTGCCAAGTGGCATTAGGAGTTTAGGCGGATCTTTAGGAGGAATTAAGATATTTGATATGATTTAAAAGATTAATGATCAAAATAAGAATATAGCTTTATAAATACTATATTTATGTAATTTTCTTTGAACTATATATAACTGAAGAACTAATCATAAAATTTAAAATTGCATAACGACCGCCTTGATCTGACCCGCTTGACCTGTTTTCCGAAATGACCCTAACCCTTTTGACCCGTTACCCAACCTGATATGACCTGCTCATTTTGCCAACTCTACTAGTTTTATATACCCAAACCATGAATTACATGTGGGTGGATGAGTCATTATTTAATGAGGCTTGATTTTCCTGAAATACCCCTATTAATGAGTCATTAACGAGCCATTAACATTATTAGCCATTGATTTATTTAAATCAAGGGCCAAGATTGGTTCTCGCAATAAGAACGGTTCTCGAATGAACCCTCCCCTATATATAGGGGAGGGTTCAAATGTGAACTTTTTTCGTGCGAGAACTCCTCGAGAAGGGCGAACTCCCTTGATCTGGCCTCTCCCCCCCCCCGGGGGGGGG
>JAUEJL010133619.1:0-11153 GCA_032274825.1 Drosophyllum lusitanicum | reverse complement strand
TGTATTCGACCGTTGTAAAACGGTAAAAAGAAAAAAAATCAAACACTCGTTGGGTTCGGCTACTTGAAGGGCCCGGAACCCGCCATCACCCGATGGGGGACGATGGTGTTCCCTGTCTACCGGACGCAACCCGCCATCAGGTATAGAGACCGATGCGGGTGGTCTGATATGGGTTAAAGCATCCGATAATTGAAGCACTGTACTCCCTATACTCTCAGAGACTTGTAACCTACCATTTAGCTCCACCTTCTCAAATAGATACATTAACATTGTACCTTATGCTTAGAGAATAATATCAAGTGTAGCATAATTGATAATTGTGCCTTTCAAAAAAGAAAAATTTTATATTCTTCTACATCCTACTACTTACTTAATATATGTTTGACATGTGTAATGTACTACTTCTCTTTTTTCAAATTATTCCTTGATGTTGACACTTGTATTAATGAAGTCAGTAGAAGGATAAGTAGGAACAAAAAACAGAAGGATATATCATTTCTATTCAAATAAAAAAAAGTCTTAACATAATTGAAATTAACTCCATGCTTCAAAAACGTGTACTCCAAGCTTAAATCATGTGTACAAACCAATTTTAACACAATTAAATAACTAATTGCATGAGTAAAATAATAACTTTTAAAATTTAAAAATCAACTTTTTTTATGAATCCTGTTATAAATTATCAGCATCACGTCCTTTTCAAATTCATTTAGCACCCAGATACGCTTTTATAGCTTTGAATTGAATATTTATCAATTTGATTATTTTCTTATAATAATTTGCTTTAATGATCATCATCACATACGCTTTGATTTTTTATGGCTTAATTTAGATGATTTTCAAGCTCGGAGCAAGAAAAAAAATTAAACTAAAAACAATAACCTTGTTAATTTGTTTGGTAATCAACAACCCTGTTTAAATCAAACTAAGAATATAGAATAACCTAAATCTAACCAAGAACAAGAATATATGTAAATGATAAACCCTAACGTACGATGGATGCTTTAACTAGATAGACGATATATGGTTGTGTGGAGGTGGAGACCGCATGGAGTGATGGTAGAGGGGATGTGGTGTTGGCTATACGCAGTGTTGGCGGCGGCGGGCGGTGGCTATAAGGGTGTGCTGCTGGTGTTGGTTTTAAATGAGAGAGATTGTGTATATGGTTGTGTGTGTTTACGTGCACTATACTGGGTTTTTTTGTACTTTCTTTTTCCTTTTTTTTATCAATATGTAAAGAAGATAAAGAGAATTTTGTTTTCTAACAAAAATAATGATAAAAATAACTAAAATTTCCTTATATAGAAGAAACATAATAGTCAAACTTAATGGTTGTTAGTTTAAAGGAGCGAACTATTAATAACAAGTAACCAACAATCTATATAATTTTTAAAGTTAGAAGATAGGTCATGACGTTTAGACCAAACTACAAGGATGAAATTTGTATTATATATGTGTGTGTGTTTATTGAACCCTCTCTATTCCAGTAGTGTCTAAGGTGCTTCTATATTTGAAACACGTTACATTTTTTTATTATATATGTTAATTGATACAGTGAAATGCACATTATTTAGTTTATGTTACCGATAGTGTCAAATAACTTGTAAAGAAGGTTTAATAATCTTTAGAAAAGGGTCGGCATTTGTCGTTGTTTTGGAACCAAAACAGATGGTAAGCAACGCTTTTTTAACAGGTCTAGTTGATCTTCAAATCCCATCGGTTGCTGCCGCAAACTGTAATGGATGTGCAATAGGTTTTTATCAATATTTTTGATAGATCCATGTATTTGTATCTTTTGTCTATAATAGTTACTTAATGAAATTCCAGATTTTCAAAAAAAAATCTATAGAATGATTCATGTAAGTATGTAACCTAACACCCAATGCATATCCCATCTTCCACTCTCTCTCTCTCTCTCTCTCTCTCTCTCTCTCTCTCTCTCTCTCTCTCTCTCCATACATGTCTCTTTTGTTTTCAGTTTCTGACTTTGATAATTAGTATTCCAAGAGAATAGTCGTTTTCATGGTTGTGTAGGGAGGTTTTGGTTTAAAACACACATGCCCTTTAAATTAATGATGGATTTGTACCTTCTGCAATGTAGCCAGCCCCATACTAGAGTAAGAGTAGATTTTAAACATCTTGTCTTTTTATCACACTCCTTTTAACATTCTAAAACCATGTTTTACCTTATCTTATTTAGCACTGTAATCATTTAATAATTATTAAATCCAAATCTCAAACTAAGATATACATATATATGTAATAAATTATCAAAGAAAAATTAGTCAACAAAAGGGTTTCAGTTACTTTTATTTAATGGTATATTCTAAAACTTCAAGGAAAAAAAATATTATAAGGGTATTCAAATATGTGTTTTCAAAATTGTGCTTACATTTAACTTAACTTAACAGTATGAAGGTGTGAAAGGTATTTCATTTTATTTAAAATTTAGGGTTTCGCTCTCACTTGAAAGAAATATGTTGAACTGGAGCGTGTATGAGTTTGCTGTAAAAAACACATTTTAAAAAATATAAAATTTTAATTGTCATAATATTTAAGGGGAGGAACCTACCTAATTGAGTTAACATTGCAAACATTATGTAGGTACTCATCAAAGCTTTGTCCCTTTTGGCATTAAAAGCAAGTCAGTTTTGAGAGTGAAAGAGGATGGCCCATTTTGCAATTGGGATCCCTACTTGTTCCATAGTTCACACTTGCACCAGTTTTATGCATCAAAGTAGCAAAAATCATTTGGTTATTGCAGACCCATTTATCACCAAGACAAATGATAAAATAACATATAATTTTTTATCTACAATCATGAAAATACATAAATTTTGTCACAAGCATGAATAGGTATCAAATGTTTGTGTTATATTAGACTATGTTAAGTTTGTGTTATATTAGGTAACTAGTTTATTGGCCTTTGTGTTACAAAATTGTCAAAATCAAAATTTTCATATAAATATAGATAAATAAATAAATAAATAAATAAATAAATAAATAAATATATATATATATATATATATATATGGGAGTGTTCAAACGAGAACTGTTTTTCGTACGAGAATTGCGAGCACCAATCTTAGCCTTTGATTAAAATTAATCAATGGCTAAGATTTTTTGGCGGCTCATTAATGACGCATAAATGGGGCTTATTTCGGAAAAATCAAGCCTCACAAATTAATGACCGCTCACCCACACACAATTCACGGTTGGGTAAATATATAAATTATCAAAATACCCCTATTAATGGGTCATTAATGACGTTAAAACAGTTCTCGCAGTTCTCGTATGAAAAAACAGTTCTCGTTTAAACTTTTGCCTATATATATATATATATATTGAAAAGTTTATTTGAAAACCGTTTTTATTGCGAGAACCGCGAGAACAAATCTTAGCCGTCTAATTCCTCCTCCTTCAATTGGATTGCCCACCCATGAAGTCCTTACATGCACATTGCCACACTCAATCCCCCCACGCTCTACATCCATAAATTCCATTATCCAAAATGATCGGCTAAGATTGGTTCTCGTAATAAAATTGGTTCTCAAATGAACTCTCCCCTATATATATATTAACTAGTTATTATTATATTAAACATGACAATTGACCATTGCTAACATGTTTTGAAATTTGATTCATTAGTAGTTGCGGTTGGGTCTTAGTCACACACACCCCTTAGTAAGATAAGAGTGGAAACTTTTAAGTCCATACAACACTTGTTATGGTACGTGGACCACGCGTTACCAATGCGGTCCTCCCAACACGAAGTACTTGATCACATCTTCGTAGGGACGAGCAAAATAACCATATGAACCGGACCGAACTAGAACTAGTACTGGACCGAACTGAATTACATATAAGCAGGCCGATTCTCGGTTCCAGTTTTTCTCTTTGTTCAGGTACGGTTCTTTCAGTTCTGATTCCAACAAGTTCAACTTTTTACTCGGAACCGGACCGGAATATCAAAGGACAATCACTTTAACACCTTTTAAAACAATCAAACAAAATTTTAAATTATCTTATCTTTAATTAATATGTAACAAACAAGAACCAAGAAGTAAAAAACACAATCTCACATCTTTTGCACTTCCGTAATTTCATTCCTAGTCATCGTTAACCTTCATCCTCTCCATCGCGTCGACAATAGCAGCCCCCCTTTCACGTCGATAGCGTGTCCAAACCCTAAAAAGTTTTCATCTTCTCCATAATCCATAATTCATTTGTGCGTAAGATTATGTTTTTTTTTCAAGTTTTCTTCACTCCATTCAATGTTATTGATGGACAATCGGGTTCCTCTCTTTCATGGAAGTTACTCAAGTAAGTTTGTATGTGATTTTCATATTCAGTCATCTCTTTCAATGATTTTTAAGACAAAAATATATATTAACATTGTTAATTCCTTACATGTCTAATTTGACCACCGTAATATAATACATATGAGCTTTGTGACCTGTATTGAAAATTATAATTTATTGACGTGGCGTAGTGATGTGTGTTTATATATATTAATCTTGTATTGTTAGCCTTGTATCCTTGGCCCAAGGCCCACCTTGTATCTATTTATATCATTTATTAATGAAGAGAACGGGCAAGACATTAAATTACATTCACAAGGTCCAAATAGTAGCACATTTAGGGTAATTTGTTTGCTGTTAAATGAAATCATTTAATACTGAATATTGAATTGTTAAGCATTAAGCGCGTTTGATTGTTGTATTTGAATAAAAACTGTACTGAGTGAAACAAAAGAACACTGCTGAATCATTTAATCTTAAAGTACATTCTGAATCATTAAGCACAATACCCCTTCTGTCATAAGCTGTCTTGTTAAACAATCATATCATATCATATCTTATCTTATATCTTATCTTATAATAAATCGCTATTAAGGTTAAAATGGTAATTTATATAATTCAGATTGTTTATTCAGAACCCTTATCAAACAAAATGTTACATTCAGACACAATTTCGTACAGAACCTTTGAGTTATTCAGACCATAGAATCATTCCGTGTTTAATCATTATGTTTTAACAAACAACCCATTAGTTTAATTGCTATATATGATGTATTCTATCACTACAATTGATATGATGTGATATCTTTAATCATTAATACTTTTCGTATAACTCAATTATAAAATGATTTTATTTTTCTATCCTTGTAACTATGACATAACGACTAAGGACATTCAACATAAAGCGAAGATTTAGTGATCAAAACTTAAATTATTTGTCGGCGATTTACTTCTCTAAAATTTGGTATGAGACAGATTGTTTAGTTTCAACAGCATTCTTTCATTTGCCCATGGTTGAGGTACTCACCTGAACCCGGTATTGAAACCCTTTCAACGAAATTGAGGTACTCATCCAGTGAAACGCAAATACAAATTAACATCATCCTTTATAAAATTTAAACATATTATTGTTGATAGGATTGCACTTAGAAACCTACTTTTGTTGCCTTTTAAATCTACTTGGAGTAATTTGGAGATTTAAAATATAGAAGTTGTCTTTATATATATATGTGTGTGTGTGTGTGATAATTTAATACAACTAGAAACGGTAGCCTTAAATACGTACGTCTGCCTTTTACTTCTCTTCTTTTTCCCAAAAAAAAAAGGGGGAAATGAATAAAATTCTTGAAACATGTGTTTCATGGGGTCCTTGATTTGATATTAGCTAATTGATCATCGAGTCATTGATAGGAGGATTTATATTCAAAAGTCTTTTACATGTATCGATCATTAAATTATGATAGCAATGTGACCCCTACCCTAAGGAAATCAATTTTTATTTATTTTATAATGACATTTTTTTTCAAAGATGGATCGTCAAATTCACATAAATATGACCGGCGTAGTCTAGTGCTTAAAGACATTAAATCTATAGTGAAGGTTGAAGGACTAAACTCTAACACATATCTTTTAACTCTAAATTACGCAATTTACCTTTTTCATATTAGTAATAACCAGTGATAAAAAATGTGCTATTGTTATATTCATATAAATGTGCTATATCTATATCATTATAAATAACCAAATTTTAAATAAGTTAAGTTCTCTGAATAAATACGTTGCTTTTGAATGAGCTAGACTATTTATATATGTTGTCTTGTCATAAAAAAGGATCATAACATGACAGATGTTATGGTTATTAGGTTATAATATTTTCTTGGCAAAATAAATCACATGTTAATAACAAGTTTTGATATTTAAATTAATTATTAACAAATTTTGATATTTATCAAATCTTAATTAACAATTTGCTCATTCCGAAATGAATTTGATATAATCGAATAGATGCATATATTATACACAGGATCGAAATTGGTTAACTGATCATCTTCCTCTTCCCATTATGTATTATTGCAAGCGAGCCGAGAGAAAAAAGAGAACAAAGGTTTTGAATTTGCAGTTTCAATCATTTTGTTAGGATTAAAGAATCAAGTTGCATGCTGACATTTGTTGATTCATTTCATCAAGAGTGATCTTCAAATTCAATCTTGAAAATTCTCCAGGTAACTAACTAGGTAAGTCTACAATCTTAAATTCTATTGTTATAATTCAAGTGTTTGATTAGTTGTTTGTAACAATCAGGAGTTGGGATGGCTAAATTAGTGTTTGTTATGCTTAAATCATTTGGGTTTTGACTTAATCTTACAGGATGGTATTGTTCTTGTTAGTTTTGATGGTTGACAGAGAGAATCTTGAAGGGATCTTGATTAGTTGCTACAAAATCAAAGTAAGTTTCCTCAGTTATTGAGCTTTTAGAGTAACTAAATATGTCAATTGATGAACATAGAAATGGAGTTTTATGGTTGATTTTCTTTAGAGATTGAGACATCAGTTGATTGTTTCAAAGATGTTATGGAGTTACTAGTCTTTGAGAAACATGGTTTTGATCAATTAATGTCAAGATATAAGTCCTCTAAACATGATTAACAATGAAAACCTCTTTATCTTGGTAAACTTGAGATGAAAGTAGGAAGCCACGCAAAAGAATGTCATTTTGTCTGCTGCAAAACGTCATGTTAGTATTATAGATAAACGATTACAACAAAAACCTAATAGGCCTTAGCCTGTCTATACATTTGAATTATCATATACTAAACCCTAATCTCATTTATCACTAATAGTTGACTACCACACTACGAATGTCACCTTTGACATTTTGTGAATGCAAACTCTTCCAAGCTGATTTTGGTGCCATGTTTCTTGAACAAAATCCTTTCTTAAATATATCATATCAAATCAACCATAGCATAGTTTTAGACATATTATATATCGTTGGAAAGGTGTTGTTATATGTTTTGATTTATCTTCGGACCTCATAAGCTAATTCGCATGTTAAGATCGTCAAAAAGGTGAAATACTACAAGTTGTTCAATCTTGTGGTATGTTTAAACAAATATAAATTGGAGTCTTATATGCTCCTAAAAGCTTGGGTCAAGTAAGTTCTCAAGTTTGGAATTATTGAATGAGTATCAAAGTGTCTTGAAATGGGCCAAACTCATTAACACGGCCCGCCTTAAATGTATAGGACCCGTGGTTGTAATCATCACTCAACTCTTAAGGTGATTGCATTGTTTTCGAAAACTTGAATACACAACAAATAAGGCACACTGACGCAGTTAAACAAATAGCCCATCAAGCCTGAGACCCGAGTACTGATAGCACTTTATACAACTTGGAGCCGTTTAGCCTATTCCACTCATTTGATCCACTTCCTACTTACCTGTTATCAACATAACACAACCAAAATCGGCTTTTTTTCTTAGAAATGACTAAAGAGAAAAGTCTTAAACTCATTTAAAGGTGAAGAGAGAACTTGCATTGAACAAGGAGAACTAAATAGCTTATGAAGACATACTCTTTGAGAAGGATCGCAGACAATTCGAATTACAACAAATAGTGAAAGAATCACAGCAATGTGAAGCCCGTGTTTAAAACAAGATATGACGTGCTTCGTAATTTTGTATCTTGTTATAAACTAAGGTTCTTGCAGAAAAGTGGAAAAAACAGAACATTATACGTGCATGATGAACAATTTCAAGAACTAGCAGTTAGTTTTTAAATTTGTTGTATTCGATTTGTAGAAAACAGGAAGAAAAAAAAAAGACTTCATCTAAACTTATATAAATGACGGATTATGAACATTGCATGAAAATATATATTATAGAAGATTCTATAACAAAGCAGAGAAATTATTGAGAATTCTACAAGATCTCATTCTTGTAGAATACTGTGTCCCGTATCATCACAAGAACGAATACTTCATCTGCTATAATTGTTCAAAAAATGTATCATCAAAAGCTAGAATTCAGACATTGCAAGACATAAACTTTCATGTACAATAGGCGAACATTCATGGTTTTGTTCAATCTTTTAGACTTGATTAGTTTCATCACACACAGAAATGATGAAACCGGTGCAAATTGACAGGTTTAAACACACTAGCATCTTTCTATGCCTGATGAACAAGAAACTAACTACAATAATATATTTGCCATAAATCTCTCTGTTCCAAATTCATTACTTGGTCAACAGGTAAATCAACACAATAACAAATACCCAAATAAACAAAAGAGAAAACTTCACCAAAATTCATAAACTCAAAAAGATGATTGTAAGATTCTGTTTACTTGGAGCAGCCAAAGAGACCCTCCCATCAATGTTGAGGTGGCAAAATGGACAGGTTAGAAAACAGATCAATTGACCTACAACTACGATAACAAAAGCAAGCAATATTTTAAAAAGATGATCTATGAGGCTGTATGCATTACAATACTATAAACTGGACCCATTTGATTGATTTCCTTTTCATCTAACCATTTTATCCATTTGACCAACGAGAGATAAGACAAAGCCAAATGAACCCATTAATATGTCATGGGTTGAGCTTGCCACCTCTACCCCAAGGACAGATGCTATATATGAACCAACAACCAGACTCACTTCAATTCAAATGAACAAACACTTCTATCCATTGATTTCACAATCAGCTACCTCACGGCATATGGAGGACCATAATCAATATGAACATTTGGCTTTATAGTAGATCTATTAAGAAACAGATATAAGCAACACCCAAAAGCTTTGTTCAGAATTTTGATACTCTCAAAGAACTAATCACATGTGATACTCTCCTAGTCCTATCAATCACATTACGTTCATTCAACCTTAATCAAATTAACTAACATAATTCATCAACAGAAGTTGAGCATATAGTATTTTCTCATCAGCAAACATTCGGCCTTATAAGAGATTAAGATCGAATAAGAAACGGATATAAGCATCACCTAAAGGCTTTGTTCAGAATTTTGATATTCTAAAAGAACTAATCACATGTGAGACTCTCCTAGTCCTATCAATCACATCACTTCCATTCAACCTTAATCATTTTAACTAACATAATTCATCAATAGCAGTTGAGCAATTAATATTTTCTCATCAGCAAACATGATGCAAGGTGTATAAGTATGTGCTGTTCTAGTCGGGTACCCAATTACTAAAAGTATGAAAGCAACTTTTATCTATTTTGACCATCGACAAGGAGAGTGAAACACATACAAACTAAGCAGCAATTGTTTAAATGCCATCAATGGCCGAAGCCTTCACAATAAATGATCATCTCCATGATCATGAAATATGTGTGCGTTACTTGATTTTACTTTCTCTAAGCAACAACAAACTAGATCAAATTGTTTTCCTGTTATTGGAGGACTAGATCTTCGCACAATGGTAATCAATGATTAATGTAACTAAGAATCGTGAAAATCACGGAGAATCCACTTTAAAATTCAGATCTTGAATCTTTATAGATGTAACTAACAAGCGAAGTTTCGAATCCAAGTCTAAATCAATAGAAATTATCTGAAATATTGCTCCAGATTTTCAGAATTATGACTCAAGTCAAGCAAACTAAAGTACAACGACGAAAAACAGATTAGCATAAGATCTATAAGTAACTCACTCGTTATCGTCATCGTCAATTGGTCTTGGCAGCATCGGGAATCTGAAACAAACTGGCGCCAGCAGCTCCACGAGGAGGTGAAAACCCTAAAAACTTCTGCAAATTCGTTCGGATACTAATTGAACACAAGAAATACAAAAACGCCATCGAACAATCCGTCATATCGTCTCCTTGCAGACCTCTGTGGCTCATCTTCTGAACAATCCTTATCGGCACAAATGGCAACTTGGCAACCGCCTTCCCTTCAAACAGATTGTTTAGGAACCCAAACACAACAAACAGAACCAGAGCAACGACGCCACCAGATTTCAACTTGAACAGAGACAAATCTCTGCTGGATTCTTTTAACGACGTTTCAACGCGATCTATTTTCTTGGTTTTGGATTTTTTGGGGGCGGCTGTGACGGTTGAATCGGTTTTCATGGTTTCGAGTTTCTTGGAAGCTCTGTCGATGGAGGATTTGAGTGATTTATAAGATGTTGTTCGGTAGATCAAGAGCCATGAGATGGCTTCACAGACGACGGCGGTACCGAAGGAGATTCCGACGACGGTTAGGCCGTCGGAGTACTTGAAAGAGGAGAAGAGAGATGTCATTGTTGACAGAATAATTGAGGGGAAAGGGAGAGTGTGAGATGACTAGATGAGAGTTTCTTGTATGACGCTTGAAGCTTTGATTGATTTCGGGTATCTTCGTTAGTTCGGTAATTATTTTTTAAAATAAAATTTTAAGAATTTTAATTTTAACTGCAATAAACTTTCTATAAAACAAATAACAAATAAAAATTAATATATCATCCTACTCATCATAAGGTAACTCATCATAACATAACATATGAAGTTTATTAATTCTTTTTTCTTAACTCCTTCATTAATTTTAACACTTGTATTAATCAAGTGAATAAAAGGATATATCAACTCTCATTACAAATTCCAATTACAACTTCTTCATCTCTTATGACTATGAGGTGTAAGAGAAGCGAGCCAAAAACAGCACTTCAATGTTCCTAATTAATTATTTATAGTTATTTATACCAATAAATAGTTGCAAACGAACATAATGTTCAAGAATCGTTCGTGAAATCGTTCGGTGGAAAGTTCGTTTATGTTCATTTGTTTAATAAATGAACGAACAAGATTTTCCATTCGTTTAATTAAACGAACGAACACGAACAGAG
>JAUEJL010133608.1:0-11153 GCA_032274825.1 Drosophyllum lusitanicum | reverse complement strand
TTAGCCCCTCTAGTTTATAACCACATACTATCACATATATCCATTTGTAACTCATATACCACTTTGTACATTTCTCGCATTAACTTAATAATAAAATTCTGGGTGTTACATTCGTATTGTATTATCTTGTTTTGATTTGTATCCCCACACGGGGCGTTTGGCTCAACCGCATTTTCTTTCCATGCGGCAGGTTTACAAGGGAATTGAAGGGTAAAGAGATCCAGAGCAAAGTACGAGTTGTTTGAGGTATTAAATTCTTAGAGTTTTGCTCTGTTTTGTATCGTATGCGTAGCCTCCAGAAACGGGGTGTTACATAAACAAACACGAAATCGTGAGTTTGACAACTCAAAATCAAAACTAGAACACAAAAAATAGACTAACTTGTACTGCTATAAACGAAATCCAGCCCCACACCGTAGGAGCCAAGCGACAGAGTATTAGTTTAGGGGCCGCCGCTAAAGGTCTCACCGCCGGCCAATATCGACGGGAGGGGAGACGTGAAATAGGGTGAAATAGAGTAGGGGAGGCGTGAAGGAGGGTAGGGGAGATGTGCCGGCCAATAGCAGATTTAAGCGGAAACTTACCTACGTACGACTGAAATAGGGTAAAGGAGGGGAAGGAACTATACGTACGTACAATGAAATAGGGTAGACGTGAAGGAGCGGGAAATCTCAAAACAAGAAAAAATCAAGGGAATCAAGGATATATATTATTCATTAGATATATATATATATTAATCAAATAAGATAATTATATAAGAAATAATAAGAAAATATATTATATATATAAAAGCAAATCTTCTAATATAAATAAAAGAATAACTTAAATAAAATCTATTACATATCTTAACCATTTAATTTAGATCATTATTGTTTAAATTCTTTATTAATGTTTAATATTTTTTATTTTTTAAATCAATCCGTGTATCCCCGGACGCAATTCACAGCTCAGGTAATATACAAATGACCAAAATACCACTATTAATGAGTCGTTAATAAAACAGTTCTCATAATTTTCGTTAGAAAAACAGTTCTCGATTAAACTTTTCCACACACACACACACACACACACACACACACACACACATATATATATATATATATATATATATACCGGGTACTTCCATAATTATGTCTTCATCTCACGACTTAATATAGTTGCGAGATTTTGAATCACAAATTGGTTCATATAGTTGAATCACAATTTAGTTTGTGTGGTGGAATCACGAATTATGTTTATGAGATTGAATCACAAATTGGTTCATGTAGCTGAATCACAAATTAGTTTATGTGGTGGAATCACAAATTGGGTTTATGGGATTGAATAAGAAATTGGTTCATGTAGTTGAATAAAAAATTTGTTTATGTGGTGGAATCACAAATTGGGTTTATGGGATTGAATCACAAATTGGTTCATGTAGTTGATTCACAAATTAGTCTAAGTGGTGGAATCACAAATTGGGTTTATGGGATTGAATGTAGGTTTAATCACAAATTAGTTTATGTGGTGGAATCACAAATTAGGTTTATGGGATTGGATCACAAATTGATGCATGTAGTTGAATCACAAATTGGCTGATGAGTCGAATCACAAAATAATATTATTATTTGTGTAGTGGGCTTATGTTCAAGGGATTAATTTTTAGAATCAATTGTAGGTTATTGCTCACAGACTCGTTATCCTACAATAATATTGATTTACTAACTGTGTTGTGTTGTTGTTCAGGTGAGTTTTCACTAACTTATATCTTATGTTGTTATAGGTGTTTATATATGAAACTGTTATGATTTTATGAGTAGATGGCTCGTTTGGCAGAAGGCCACCATGCTGTGTGGCATACTTGATAGGACGTGACTTATCTGATTAACCTGATATTTGATATAATATATTAGTATAGTGTGCTTACTAAACTTCGTGCTTAACATGTGTTTGTTTATACTTTCAGGACCGTCTCGTACTAACAAAGAGAAGACCCTAGCATCACAACTACTTTCCACACTCCCATTTTTATAAACTCTGAATTTAAGAATATTTAAAAACACTGCTTTAATTACTTTGATTGACTTCGAACTGTAAGTCTTGTGTGTTGGGTTGGTAACTATTAAGTGATTGTATGGAATATTATAGCCAACTAAATTTTAATGAATAATTGTGTTTATTGTTTAACAAAAATATAGGGTGCTATAACTCAGAAATCCATCGTTATATACTTAGCTACTCTATCGTTGGAATTTCGTCAAAATTCCATGGGCATTTTTTGACAGATTTCCTATGAACCATACTTTGTCAAAATAAAATCAGTTTTGTTTGTATATAGTTAACTACGTACGCCATTCTTGGAATTTCGTTATAAAACTTTAATCCTTTTCAACAAATTTGGAACACACCACTATTGGTCGGAAATTCGTCAAAAATCTGTTGGAAATCCGTTGTTATATATATACATAGCTACTCTACCGTTGAAATTTCATTAGAAATCCGTCGGCTTTTTTTGACGGATTTCCTACGGATCACAATTTGTCGGAAATCTGTTCTTATATAGTTAACTACGCCGTCCTCGGAATTTCCTTAGAAATTCGTTAGAAAATTTTAATCTTTTCCAACAAATTTGCAACGGACCACTATTTGTCGGAAATCCGTCAAAAATCTGTTAGAAATCCGTCGTTATATACATAGCCGGTCTACCCTCGAAATTTCATCAGAAATCCGTCGGAATTATCGACGGATTTCCTACGAATCACAATTTGTTGGAAATCACTCGGAAATCCGTCGTTATATAGTTTGGTACGCCATCCTTAAAATTTCGTCGGAACTCTGTTGGAAAATTTTAATATTTTCCGATGAATTTGCTACGGACCACAGTTTGTCGGAAATCCATTGGTAATCCGTCGTTATATTTTTAGCCACTTCATCGTCGGAATTTTGTCGGAAATCCCTCGGTATTTTCTGACGGATTACATCCGTCGGAAATATTCGTCGGAAAAAGCCCTTTTTCTAGTAGTGAAAGTTTTCATCAATTACTTTTATATGTCAACTAACTTTAATATAAAATTATTTTAGTTTTCGAGAAAGTCTTATATTGTGTTTTTCTTTCGTCGGTACAAAACAATTATATATTTAAATAAACGAATATAAAATAATAATTTTATATTACCCATGTATTTACACGGGTATTTAAACTAGTTCTAATCATATTCGATTTAGTGAATTTTTTAGTTTAGAATTTAGTTAGCGTTATACTTATGCGTAAATTATTAAAGTAATATGTCACCAAAGTTAATTCAGTTAGCATTTAAAATTTTGACTAGGTTAAATATTTATCTTTTTTGCAACGTGATGATAAATAAGTTGGTCGTTTGTCATTAAATGAAAACGCTACTATGAAAAAAATGTCTTTGCTAATAATTAGCGTTTCAGATATGAAACAGGTGCAAGAATACATCCTTTAATTAGACACTAATTAAGATCCTTAGCGGAGCTATTAAGATAATATATGCGGTTAGGTTATATTTTAGGATGAATTTGCTTGAGTTTTGTAAAGGTAAGATACCTTCTCTATGAGTAATAAATATGTTGAAGAGTTTATAATAAAAAAGGAATATAATATAATATAAAAGATATCATAAAAGGAATAATAAAAAGATGGTAACTTTTTATAAGATGAAAAGAATAATTAAGAATAATGAGTGAGAAACACAACATAATTTAATTTTAATTAGTATAATAAGTAACCTTAAAAGTATGATTAGATAAAGGTACGTGGGAAATTATGAAAGAAACACTGCGCAAAGCCACGTGATGTTATGTTATGTTAGCTAGGAATAGGAGGAAAAGGAATCCCAGAGGAAGAAATTGTGGTGCAGGTTCCATTCCGTGTATCTTAGTCCTCACACTTCCTGCCAACTGTCCTTTTTGTCTTTCATTCATTCATTCTCTCTCTCTCTCTCTCTCTCTCTCATTCATATTAAGCCCTACTCACTACATTCTACCTCTTCTCGGTATCGTCTTAGTCTACACGAAAGGCCATCACCGTAAAATACTAGCTTTCTCGGCACTTCATTTTTGAAGAAGAGAGATAAGAGAGGATAGAAGAATTATTTTTAAAAAATTATTGAAGTATACGAAGTATGAGTATTTCTTGATTTAAAACATGAATAAAATATGGGTGATATAACACTGGTATGTAATTAAGGGTTTATTTCATAAAATTGTAACAAAGTTTGAAAACTGTTCATCAAGATTACTTATTGGAAATTTCACAATGTGAAATAAAAGGAGGAGTGACCTTGATAGAACAGTTTTTAAATTTGGTTACTATTCTATGAATTTTCTCCTATAATTAAATGTGAAAATCATAGTAGTGGATACTCTCTATGTTGTTACAAACATATCAAGTTTTCCTCGTTTACTCTTTCTCGATCACAAATGTCATTATTGAAAGATGATATATATTAAAGAGTCAAACTTTATTAAAATACAACAGCTATTGACTAAATTACTATTATACGTTACAGTAATTTTTTCTTGAGTAATACAGTAATTTTTTTAAAACAAGTTATCATGTACGGTTAACTTAATATATAGGTAAAACTGGTTATTTTTGGATTTTTAAAAAATTTTCATTATTGTATTCTTCTACGTGTTCGACTAAAATGTGACTTGGAACAAGAATATTGTTAAAAATTTATTGTTTAAAAATTTTATACAAGCAAATATTTCATTTTTATACGAAGATAACAAACTGTAAACAAATCATACACGATAGACTACAGATCTTTCTCTACACATATGTAATCTACTGTTTTATGTTTTGGTTGCTCAAAATCAAATGGATCTACTGTTTGGAACTTATTGTGTTTGATATGGCTATCTACAGTGGATATACTTAAGGTGTACGCTGCGGTTGATATGGTCGTCAGCAATGGAGATACTCAATGTATGTTGTAGTTTCATTTTTGTTTCGGTATTAGCACTTAGTCAGTTTTTGTTGTTGAGATTAAATTATGTGATCCGAATCTGTAAGAACATATATCACTTACACATGTGAATGAAATTCTCAATTAAAAAAAAAAAAGTTTGACAGTAATAATAGATTTGGTTGTTGGGTTTGATTTTTACGGGTTTTGTCTCTCCTGATCTGATTCTCTTGCAAATTTGGTCCCTCAATTTTAAATGGCTAAAATGCCCTTCTCATATTCATTTTCTCATTTTCTTTAATTTTTAATTAGTTTTAAATAAGAGATGAATTGTATATAATACTATTTTATCATACATAATAAAAAATCTATGTTTAAACCATAATACACTTAAACATATTTTTCAAAAAAAATAGTTAATGCTTTTGTAAAAACTAAGAATAATGGGTTATATATTTAATGATTTTTTTTATGTGTGTGAAACAGAGTAATAATAAAGTTTTATATGAGAACAGAGTGAATCGTACTTTGACCAATCATCGTATTCCTGTATACCATATAATGATAATGATATAAATATGATAAATCACCAGCTATATTTAAAGTTATTTTTCCATGTCAACTACTGTTTCATTAAATGTATACTTACAGACTTCCGTCTCATATAGTCGTCGTATAACCCGGTTAATATAATACTTTTTTAAAGATTAATGGATATAGATAAACTTATTATATATAATTAAGATTTTATTTTAAAACCAAACACGCATCGATCTAAAATATTCTGCAGTGTCGATTATTTAATTTGTTGTAAATACAATTTAAATTTAAAGAATATTAACTTTAATAAATTATAAATATATATCTAAACATATGTTTTAAAATAAATGTTGGATATATTTAACACAACTAGATACAGGTGAACTATATATAAAGTTAAAGTAAGAGTTTTCGTTTATACTAAGGTGTTTGACAAACTAATTATAGACTTAATCATGACACGCGGTTTTAAGAGTATTTTAGTAGCTGATTTAAGGCTTGTTGTTTTCGATTAGGTTGTCTATCCACTTGATGGGTTCCTCTTCGTTTCTTTTTTATTGCAACTGGACCTGCTGCTTCACTGCTCGAATATATGACATCTTCGATTCTTTCGTTTTTTTGAGTAATATGTTTTTTAAGTTTTTGTTGGTTCTGGATTTGATGTATACTTCCAGTTTGTTGGCTGGCCACATTTGCCCCTTGCAAATGGGTTTTGTTTGTTTCTTTCTACTTTTTGGACATTTTTCTTTGGGTCTAGTAAGACATTATTTACACCTCCCTCCCTCCCTCCCTCCCCCTCTCTCTCTCTCTCTCTCTCTATATATATATATATATATATACACACACACACACAATTTAACTAAATGATATTTTAATTATTTTTTAGAATGGCCGCCATCTCTCCCAAGAGCGGAATGATTATCTCTACCTGATGGGTCGATTTATGAAATAGCTTAGCACTTTTCTTAAACGCTCTTAACTCCTTTTCAATAAAACGGGAGGCTTACTTCATCACACAATTACTTAATGTTCATCACGTCATTTTTTGTTTATCATATTGGTCATCATTTAAGTATCACACTTAACCTTTACTCAATCTCATGTCACACTAAAACACCGACTTCTTTAATACACACAAAGCAAAAAACAACTTAACTGGCTTCATGTGGTATCACACTATTCATCACCTTACAATCCCTTATGAATCAAAGTGGCATACGACAACAATAGAACATTATGCTGATTATCAAGCTCTCACTATGTGCCCCTTAAGCCAATGGTAAGAAGGAGGAGACCCTATAATATATGTATCATTTAAAGATGGTTTAGTTATCGGTGATTCGGTGATGATTTGTACACAACTCTTTAGCATACACAATAAAGATGATTGTTTGAACTATTATACATTTGAATTTATGAATAGTAATAGACAGTTGTTGATAGAAACAATTTTTTTTATTTAATATATATAATAAAAAATTATTATACACAAATAATCGACCTTTAGTTATAGCCTTTGGTGGTGGTGGTGGTCTCCTCACATATCCACATGCACCCTAACCCCTTTCTCAAAAACTCTACTCCACTTGAGAGTTCATATTCAACTCTTTGTCCGCCCATGTGTACAAATGGGAGTAGAATATTATTTTTATCCAAGGAAAAATCATAATGCTTTTGAAATTTCCCAAGGTTACATATTATATGTTACTTTTTGTATATGTAATTAAAAACGATTCTTACGAAAATTTTCATCATTTGAATAACTCGGTCATCTTAGAAGTCATTCATCGACTGGTCTCCCAATTAATATTTAGACGGTAAACTGCGTAAACTATGACTAAGACCATCGGATGTGTGGGGGGCATACATTTGGTATTTGCTGATTTGGAAGTTTGGTACTGAGGGGAACATCACCCCCGGCCTTCGGTACCGCTGAAATTCTTAGGTATTCGGTGATAGAATGCCGATGGAGATAGGAGAGAGAAAGAGAGAAAAGAAGAGAGAGGAAAGAGGAAAGGGGGTATTTTTTAAAATAAAAAATCTTTGAAGCATACGAAGCAGGGGCGGACCCAGGATTTGAGATGAGTGGTAGCACCGGACCTAAGATTTGAAATGAGTGGTAGCACCGCCTCGAAAAAATCGGAATTTACACTACGAAATGGTAAAACCGTCTCGAAAAAATCGAAATTTACACTACGCGGACAAAATTGACTGGTGTCCCGTGCCACCACTCGTTTGTGCCTAGGTCCGCCCCTGATACGAAGCGCGGGTAGTACGGGAGTTTAAGCATGCTTGAAGTATGGAGTTGTTATATTGATATGTCGCTGATGTGGCACTGAAGCATGAGGTGCTTCAAGCATGTACACCCTATGCTCTAAATAGTAAGTGTTCAGATTTGGCTCTTAAACCTCCACTAAACATTTCATAGCCTCAATCGCCATAATACTATCACAAGGACAATTTACTAGGTATGTGTTTTTTAAATCTACGACATTTATCAATGTCTATTACGGTACTAGAACCCATAACAATGGGAAACACCTTTTTAATAGGGTGATGATTTATGTACGACAACTTTTTGGCAAATACAACAATTATGACATTTTTACCCGTACCAACCCACTGTTTATTGTTCTCATTAAAAAAATCCAAGGGTATGATGGTCTAATAGCCATTTTTGTCGTGTATAACAAAAAAATGTGTACAAATCATTATCCTTTTCAATAAACACGTGTCTTTTCTTTTCTTTAACCTTTATTTCCTTTCTTGCTTTTTAAACTCGAGAACGTGGAGTTAGAGCTTTTCTTCCAAAATAAAAGTTTTAATGTTTCATACAGAATCAAGGATTGACATTTATTTTTCAAAAGTAAAAGTTTTATAAACTCTTTGTCAAACACGCTTATTTTATTTTGCAAAGAACTAAAATATATAAGCAATGAAGTCAAATAATTGTAAAATAAACGTTATTTTGTGATTTAATGAATAATATAGGAAAAAATTAATAAAAGATATATTTCCATTTCAAATAATAAATACGAGCTTCCTAAATTGTGCTTCATCTAAGCAAGTTGCAGAAATATGTAGATTAGGTATTTAGGTTTTTTGTACGTTTATTGACTCAAGTTTGGTAGTAAACGTAAGATATATATTTATAAGTTGAATTAGAAAGTATGTGTATGTTCTGCTATTCAAAAATTTTAGTCAGGTTTGATTAGTTTAGAGAATTTTTTCCTAGCATTCCATATCAGTTTTGAACAGTGTGGTTTTATATTTTCAGACAACCTTCTTTAGTTGCCTTTCCGCCATTGGAATCTTCAAAATATTCATTCTTGTAATAACGGTTGATATCTCAATTCTTTTTAACGGATAAAGTTTAAGCATTGATATTTTCTAGATCAATATCAAAAAGCGAAAAGGATCAAAAGTAAATCAATGTATTTGGCGTTATAATCATATTCTGGCAAGTCATTTATGATGCATCATGCAAGTTATATTTTTGTAAACGTTTGAACTTTATTACTTATTATATCGTCTCATTCATGTACTAGACTACTAGAGTCATTGTAAATGTTGAACATTTGATTGTTTCTTTCACGTGGGGCTATTAAATATATTAAAAATGAATTCACAAGTTGTGAATTGATGGAGGCCAAGAGATGTGTACCATCATGTCTAATTTGTGTATTAAATATAACTCTAGCCTAACATTTTGTATTTTTGTCATAAAAAATAATTTGCTTAGTAAGTTATAAAGCAATAAATTATTCCCAAATTTGTGGCAACTATAAATCAATAAAAAATATAACTCAAACCCATAGTTTGAAATAACGAAGCACATTAAATTTGGCCCAACTTAGTATAACGGTGGTTAACCAATAAAACCAATAACAAAAACCGATTCGCTATCACAAACCGCTAACCGCCCTATTAGAAACCGATACCTGTTGGTTTGAAAAAACACAGAACCAATATTATCGTTTATGGTTTGGTTTGGGATCAAAACCAACCCATACTTAATCTTACTTTTTATAATCCTCTCTTTTGTATTTCCTTCCGTTACATTTTTATTCTTTGTAATTCTAATATCTTGCTTAACATTTAAAAATTAGAGAGATTATATATTTTCTTATTTATTATCATACTTATAAGTTTAACATAACGGTTAAAATCAATAAAGAAGACAAAAAAAGAAATTAATGAAAATTAATAAAATAGAAAAAGATAATAGTAAAGAAGTAAAAAATTTCATAACATAAAATAAAATAAAAATAAACAAAAAATCAAAAATCAAGTAATACGGAAATCTAACAGTCACGGTCTCACGGACTGCGGACTAAACTTCAAAGCTAGCTTTACGCGATTGGCGGGTCCCCTTAGGACCTCTACTTTGTTTCCGTAGTCGACAAAGTCAATATCGTTAATACCAAATGTAACTTGCCATAAATGGTTGAAGTTATTTTTATAGTTATTTTATTTGACAATATTTTTTAATAAACTTTTAAAATTCTACGTTTTTTTATATTTTGATTGTTCTAAATTTTTTTAAATAGCTTCTCTTCAGCTAACACGATTTATTTATACTCATATAATCAAAATAACAAAGGGTTTCCATACTCGTAAACGTTTAAATAAGTAAATGATAAAATAACTATTATATCCCCATTTAGAGTATTTGTGAGAGTGAGATGTAAGGTATCAGACCACCACTTAAAAGAATTGAACTTGAAACCTTAACAAGAACATGCATGTTAGAAGATACAGATAACAATAACAAGATAAACATGACACCAAGATATAAGGTGGTTTGGTCGTCAAGGTCACGACCTATGTCCACAGGTAGTAACCAGAGACTTCTTTATTGACTGGAAGTGTTTACAATATGTCACTTAACGTGCATATGTTGAATGAAACCTAACTATGATATTTATAGACACAAAATTAAAAACCCTAATTAATATTAAATGGGTCACCGAATAGAATCTGCACCAAAATAACTTGGATTTGCTACAGGTGGCTCCATGCCAGGCACCCTCTTAAAATCCCAAATCCAAAAACCATGTTCTCAATCTACTCCTCGTCGTGCACCCATGCTTCATATAGTGAACTATCTTTCCCCATGTTGTGAACCATCTTGATCAAACCAAGATTCAACATCGTAGGCTTCACGTCAAGAACCCCTTAATTATATTCTAGTTTTAATATCGTACCGCTAATTCGAAGTCACATCTAATAAAAACACTTAAGATAGGTGCTGATAGAAGCATGTTTATGATAAAAAGTAATATGAGTGTTTGTTTTTAGGACATTAAAAAGTATTATACATATTCTCTGTCTACATAATTTACTACTTTTAAAAATAAATAAAAATAAAATCTAGTAAGTACTTATTTCTTATCCTAATCAAATAGTTTTGTTTAAAAATGTCTCTCTGTTCACAAATATTATTATTTAAAAAAAGTACTTGTGTAGAAAAATAGACAAGCCCTAAGATACGATACATACTCGTTAATTCCTAACATCACATGCATGTAGTTTAGTAAAAAGTCAAACTTAACGTCGTTTATGATATAGTTTGATAGACTACGATTTGAGGTTATATATATATATATAATTGAAAAGTTCATTTGAGAACCATTTTTATTGCGAGAACCGCGAGAACCAATCTTAGCCGTCCCATTCTCCCTCCTTCAATTGGAT
>JAUEJL010133597.1:0-11153 GCA_032274825.1 Drosophyllum lusitanicum | reverse complement strand
CTTTCTTATACTTTTCAAAATCGCATTATGATCATGAGGGCATGCTCTGTTTCTAGGCTGTTTTAAAACCACCTAAACCATATAAGGAGGCATACCCATTTGATTTCCTCATGTCTGCATTTAACACAAAATTATACCATTTTTAATGGTCTAGATGATGGAATTATAACTGTAATTTCCATATTGTAGGTTGCAAATTTAGGTACACCGGAGTAGCATGGGTTTGCGAGGACTTTATGGTCATATTATGATGATCCTTCGCCTTTGCCTCCACCTAAAATCAATCTATTTATGTGTGTTGCAGAAAGATTTGTGTAATATGATCGCATCAAATTTGAAAGGGTCCGTGATACTTAACCGCCATGGAGCTAAGAACATGTAGCCTTCAAAAAGGTTTGATGCAATCCATACTTACATCTAAGGTATTTTAGTACATTATAAAATCTCTAGTAGATATTCTGTTTTGGTATTTAAGTTCCGCTAAATTTCATCAAAATAATTAGTGATTATGGTAGAAAAGGGAGAGCCCACTTGTAATATACATAACTCTTAAATTTTCTTGAAGACACACTATCAGAACTTTTAGGAAAATTATCTCATGGAGTTGCTTAACAAGAGTTATAGTTTATGTTCAACACCAGGTATGAAAATTTTGTATTTCAAAAATCCGAGCCAAATTATATTTTATTTTGTCATTTGATGTTAAAAATTTAACCACACTTTTAACAATTTTCTTATGTACCAGGCTACTTTTTATGGAGTTGTCTATACAAATAAGCACTTGGAGACCTACAACGTTGATTTAATGTTTCTAGGAGTGAATCTGAGTACTTAATATGTTGACTATAATTTTTTTGGTTGTCTTGTTAACTATTCTTTTATGACAATTTTTTTGTAAGCCACATTTGTGAAATTACATTATGATATTATCTTTGAAATTGTATTATGGTTATTATAGAAATTAAAATAAAATGTTAGCGTTACTTTATTCGTAATGTTACATTCTATGTAACTTAACGTGCTTGAATGTGTTGCAACACGTGGTTGAAAGAGTGGCATTTATATTGTTTGAAAAAATGCATATAAAGGGTGTTTGAAAGATAAATTGTCACACTTAATAAAGTGTTGCAATTTTTGTATAAAAATGTTGTATTTGATTGTAGAAAGTGTTGCATTCAAATGTAAAAATGTTGCAACTTAGTGTAAGAATGTTGTGTTTAAATGTAAAAAGTGTTGCAATTAAGTGTACAAAATGTTGAATTTAATGTAAAAAGTGTTGCTGTTGACCTTAAAATGTGTTGCAATTAAGTCTAAAAAGTGTTTCCCTTAAGTTTAAAAAGTGTTGCATTCAAAAGCGTTGCATTTCTTTTACTTGGGCAACACTTTCAAAAGTGTTGCGTATCGTGGTAAAAGCATTGCTTTAGATCTAAGACAACGTTACATAAGGCGGCACTTGTTAAAGTGTCGCACTAGTACTAATGCAACATTTTTAAGGCTTAATGTAACACTAAAAACCATTCTTTCTTTTCCTTCTTTTCTAGTTTCTATACCAGCACCCATAGATATTAAATCACAAATAAACAAAACTTCTTGTTGAATAAACCATGGGCAATGGACCACAAAAACAAGATATCTGGGCATGACCAGATAATACTTCAAGAATTTCAACCAAAAATTGCACCAATCCTTCAGCAATAATTATTCCTTAAGAAAACAATCCACAAGTTCCTTGCATATAGTGAAATTTTCCAAAGCATATCATGGCTGTAGAAAGAAAACTACCACATAGATTGGATTACCTCTCCCTCCAAGGATGGAAATCAAAGTTAATAATTGCAAGTTTGCAACCATTGACCATCAAAAGAGACATTATAGAAAGAAAAAGTGATATATCCTTTTACTTTTTTTACCTACTTAATCCTTCTACTTACTACAAGGATATATCTTGTGAATTTTATATTGGTATAAAAACCATTGACTAATTTTCTTTCCTTATCTACTCTGCTGATTTTGATACTTGTGAATAAGAGAATGAAATAGAAAGATATATCACCTCTCTTATAGAAATAAGCTAGCACGTGACAAACTCAAACCCTAGGTAGTCTGTTTTCTGTTTGCTTCAGATTGTCCTTAAGCCTCAGAGTTTTTTTTTCATAAAAAGGTTTTGATTTTATATTGGTATAAAAATTTCTTGTGTGGAAGGACACATTGTGCCATCGTGGCGGCTCCGCTTGTGTTTTCAGTTCGTTTATACTTTATATGTTGTGTTTTCGAGTTTGTTAAATGAAAGAAAACATAGAATTTGAAAGAAAGATTAAAAGAAATATGTTTTCGAGTTTCATTTAAGGAAAAAACAGAAATAAATGGATTATGAATTATTTTATGACACATATCAAGTCTTAGAAACAATAAATAGGGTTTACGTGTGGAAATTGTTTTTTTTAACATATACAAACACGTTTATTAATTATATATAAAAAACAAAACGAAAAAAGTCAACTTCAAATATCTTATTGCCTCGTACATATTTTCCGAGCGACTATATTTTGAAATTTATTCACAATGTTACACCATTATCTCTACTGTGATTGATATATTATATTATAATTTCAATACCAAAAATCTTCCCCTTTAATTATAGGCGAACCCAGGATTTTTTATGACTGCTGATACCATATAATGGATAAAATACAATTAATTAAGATTGAGTATGTTGTTCGAATTTTTTGAGTTTTCAAATAATATGGGTCTGGTTACCGAGGTTTTCAAAACACAATTACATGAAGTTCTATTAATTAAATTGTTACTTCTAGGGAACTGAAATATTTTAATAGTATAAATTGAATATTGAACGGTGTCTTGTCATTTTTTTAAACTTTATTTTTTATTAGATTTTGGTGGCATAAAATGAGAAAATTCATTTTACATTAGATTTTGGTAGAACCAGCTCGAAAAAGTTAGAATTTTTCACTTCGTCTGGGCCTGTGTCACCACCGAACCAAGCATAAGTCCGTCTATGATTGTAGGTTCAAGTCTTACAGTAGATAAAAGGTGAAAATTTTGATTAATGTGTCGATGTTCAACTGTTTAAAAAGTATGGTTAAATTTGCTGGAAAATAAACGTTTACGCAATGTTACATTATAACATATTAAGTTTTTTTATACTCACATATACCAATTAGTGTTTATAATATGGTTTTGTATGTATAAAAATTTGTAACAAAAAAGGAGCATAATGAAACATTTTTGTAAAGGGTTTAGTTCACCAAAATGTATCTAACTTATCACCTTTTGCTATTGTGTGTATCGGACTTTAAAAGTTTCTATTGTAAGTATCGAACATTTAATTTGTCACTATTATATGTATTAAACTTTCTATTGTATTTACTAAACTTATACATTTTTCCATTTTTGTGTATCTAAAATGCATACAATAACAACAAATTAAAATTTTGATACACATAATAGAAACTTTTAAAATTAGATACACACAATAGCAACACGTGACAAGTTGAATATATTTTGGTGAATTAAATCCTTTTGTAAACATTAATGGTATAATGACACTTTTTGTGAACATCAATGGGCATAATGAAACGTTTGTAAAACTTATGTGTATATTTGCTATAAAAAACCTCATATGACATAATAGAAATTGAAGAAACGTTATTTATATTCAACAATTTAACCCTAAAAAATATTATAAATTTCCATGGAACATTTTAAGCATCGTATAAGTACTCTTGATATTACAAGAAAGACCCATGCTCAAATAATATTCACTTAATTATATCTTTCTCAAATTTGTAAACACTTACATAACCTCAAGACAGAAAATTTAAATCACATACAACCGTTTTGCGTTTTTTATATGATAGGGGTGAACACCAAAAACCAAAACCGAATCAAAAATTAAAAAACCAAACTACTTAAGAAACCAATTTATAACCAAACTAAATGGTTTTGATTTTTGAAAAAAAAAGCACCGAACCAAGCACACCTGGAATTGATTCTTTTACTTTTGAGTTAGGATTCTTTTACTTATGAAATTGATTCATTTAATAAAATTATATAGTTCGTTAACTTGAAACATAGTTTTAAGAGTATTTTACCTTATATGGATAAATTAATTTCTTAAATGAAAAAGAAATTAATACCAACCTTTATTTTTCAACAACCGGGTATCAAGATTTTTAGGAAAACAAGTAATTCGTTAATGAATGGGTTTAGTTTACAAATATGTATATAAATTTTTACGTTTTGTTATTATGTGTATTGGATTTTAAAATTTTCTATTATTTGTATCGAACATTTATTTTGGTGCTATTGTGTGTATTTAACTTTTTATTATATTTACTAAACTGATATATTTTTTTCTTTTTTATATAACCAAAATACACAATAATAAAAAATTAAAAATTTGATACACACAATATAAGTTTTTAAAATTCAATACACACAATAATAAAATATTACAAGTTAAAATACATTTTAATAAAAACCCTTAATAAATACGTACGTGCATGCATTCATTTGCTTACCTTTCAATTCGTTTCTTAGGACTTGGTGGGGTCGTCTTTATTAATTGGATTCAAATCGAAATATATATTATTATTTATTATTTTAATTTAAAGAAATAAAAACATGGAAGAAATGTTTTTGAGTATCGTCTTCTCTCACTATTTATGGATAATTTGAAAAGTAATTTTATCATATATTGTTATATTTATTACTAGATTAAGTTTTCGTATAATACATGTGACTATTGGTTTAAAAATGATTAATATTAAACATTAATAAAAGAATAAATTCTAAAACGAAGTAACATAAAATATTCAAATTTACCAATCAAGATAACGTAAATTTCTTTTGCCTAAATAGAAATATAAATGTTGATTTGTGATAAAAAAAAAAGGTAAACTGTATCAAAATATAACTAACTTTATCTAAGCTACAATTGTATACAACGAACTCTTTTAAAAAAAAATACAACCAACTTACTCATTTCTCCCATTGTATGCAATCAGTCAGAAGTGAAGGTAACCGGTAATTTTTAATTTTTTTTGTAATTTTTAATTTTAAATTCAAATGTTCTTCAAGATATTAAATGTGTTCTTCAATCTTCATGTGTAAACCAAGAACAAAACCCATGCATTAACTAAATCTCAAACTCAAAATGAAACAAGAACAAAACCCATACAAATCTTGTAAACCAAATCTAAAACCTCTCCATCTGTAAACCAAATCAAACGTTCAAAGTGTTGTTCAAATCAAATATTAACCCTAATCATAGATTTGAAACTTGAAATCTGAAATCAAAGAAACAAAATCAAACTTTCAATGTGTTGTTCAAAGATTGTAGATCTGAAGGAGGGAACACAAAAAAGATGAAAATATAAATCTGAAAACCCTAATCTGACCTTGAAGGCTGCGATGGTGGTGAAGGTTTGAAGGCGACGGCAGTGGTTATTTGAAGAAGGTGATGGTGGTGGTTGTTTGAAGAAGGCAATGGCGGCGGCGGCGATTGTTTGAAGAAGGCGACGGCGGTGGTTGTTTGAAGAAGGTGACGACGGCGGCGGTGGTCATTTGAAGAAGGCAACGGCGGTGGTTGTTTGAAGAAGACAATGCCGGTGGCGATGGTTGTTTGAAGAAGGTGACGACGGCAGCGGTGGTTTAGGTTTGTTTGAAGAAGGCGACGACAGTGGTGGTTCAAGCGGCAGTGCTTTTGATGATGATGGTAGATCTTGAAGGCAGAGGCGGTGATGGTGGTTTGGACCAGAAATCGCCGGTTGTGGTGGTGGTCGGAGAAACCCACGAACACCAAGATATTTGTGTGATGTTTGTGTGAGGATTTTGTAGTAGGTGTTTGTGTTTGTATAACATCTTTCATCCAAAAATTGTAGCTTTTTATCTATACTATATTATAAAGCATTTACACATTTTTGCTTAAACTCTTAAATTTTAAGTGTTTTGAAGTTACCAAACTACCCTTCACCCCTTTCCATATCTAATATAATCATTTACTTTCTAACGATATAAGAATCACAATAATAAGAAACTCAATATTTCCACTTATAGTAGTCTAACAATGTTTCCACCATAATGTAAAAACAAAGTCAAGGCTATATTTTTCATAGTTTAAATTGCATGTAAATACGTGTTAATAGCAAAATTAATTCAAGCTACGATCTTATGTATGAAGGTGGTGAAGAATAAAAGAATTTTTTTTATTATTTTTAACATTTATTTTTCACAAGTTTTCTAATTACAATCTCATGTATGAACCAACATATTATTCTCATATAAAGTAAAAATAAAGATATTACATTCTTGCTCTCTCTTTCAAACTTGTTGAATGTTTCAAGATTTTATACTATTTTAAAAATATACAAATTTATAGAGGAGATGTTTTAGCCTTTCTAAGTGATAATCATCGTAAGATTTATGAACATTCGTAAATTCTATAAGAAAAAAGACAACAACAATTAATGATAATAATTTCACGGTAAACATTGTAAAAAGCACACCATAATGTTTGAGTAAGCAATATCAAGTAAAAACTATTAAATAGATTAGTAACTATTAGATATTATGTATGTTAAATAACACAAAATTTAATAATAATTTTAAAAAAAAATCAAGTCAACGTAAATTAATCTAATTATAAAAAAAGTATAGCTAAATCTTTCATTTTGATATTATAGATTAATTATTAGAAAATACGTATAACTATAAATCATAAAGTAAATAACCTAGAGCTCGAATTAGTTAGCATTTATGAAAAATTTTAAATGACTCATAAATAAAATAAAATAATGATACGCTACTTTACTTTATTGTTTTGATATCTTAATTTTAAGTAAATTAAAATTACTAATTTACCGCTCATAAAATAAAATAGAACTATTAAATAGAAATATAAAATCAATTAGATTCTTATATACCGTATTGATAATTAAACATTTCACAACAATTATATAAAAATAAATTAAATTAAATTCCAACATATCTTAGCTATAGTATAATGCATTTTACATACTCTTTACTCATCTTTTAAGACTACATATCTTTAAGTAATGATGATTAATTGAGAAATGACTTATTTAGCCTTAATATTTTATAAATAGTTGACAAATACAGTCCCCACACCAACATACCTCCATAGCTACACCGACATAATCCCTCACACAAACACAATTGCTAAAAATTTACTAATCAATGTGAGATTTTATTGACTAACGATAATTTAGAAAAAAACTTCATACTCTTTATTTTTTAAGAACAGACTGATAGGTTCATTTTATTTATTTCTTTTAGTAGTTTATTTTAGCATTTTAGTTATTTTGCATTCATTTCATATTCTATATTTGCATCTTTTATTTATTTTGGCCTATCTCGGGTACTCTCTAGTCTTCGTGTTTAATTTCAGATTTTTAGAAGACTTTTGTGGAGCGGGTGCCGAACGGGTGCCATTTGGGCTAAACATTTGGAGTAAAAAGCAATGGGGAATCATGAGTAGATGTATGGATTTAAACAATATGATTTATAGGCTTGAAATTGGGCTTGATGGATGGAATGAAAATGTGAGATTTGTATTTTTGTATTGGGCCTAAAAGAACAAAATTTCCAGCATGCTGACGCGGTGAGAGCCAGGTTTCACGCGGCCCGCGTCGGGTCTGAAAGGTTAAAAATGTCTTTTTACTTTTTGACAGCTATTTTAAGGGGAAAAGGGGGGGACTTAGCTGCTCGATTTTGGGGCTGAAGATAGGCGATTTTTAGGGTTTTCAAAGGATTGTTCAAGCTCTCTTCCATCTTGTTCATATACATTAATGTTTGGTACAATCTTACACTTTTATTTTGCTCTAGTTATGTGTAGCTAAGTTCATTTTTGGTTGACATTTGTGAATCCTTGAATATTTAGCTAGGTTTTGAAGGGTTTATGACTTTGAAGTTTATGAATATTGTTCCTAGTTTAATCTTTATATCATTCTTGTGTTTGTATATCATGAGTACAAGTATTTGAATGATTTATTTTAGTTGTTTTCTTGATTACGTAATAGATCTTCAAAACAACAAGTAACAAGTGGTTTCATGAATGTTTATGTATCTCTCAAACCATGGAATGATATAGTGTAAGGTTTTGACTCTTCTTGGATTTGGTTATTCTTAGATTGTAAAGCTAATCAATTTTTGTGAATTAAATGCTTGTTTGGTTCATAACTTTGATTAAGAAGGTGTGTTAGGAACTGTTCCAGCTTCCATATTAACTAAGAAGAATCTAGGTGATTTAAGCTTTTAAATTGCTATAGCTAAATTAAATTAAAGAACAAGTATTGTACCATATTCATTGATGATAAACTAGCTAATAGTTCATGTGATGAAACCAATGTTGACCAATCCATCTCCTATTGATTTAAATCATCTTGCTTGATTACAATTTTCATTTACTTGTCAAGTTTTAGTTTTAATTAAACAAAATTTCAAACCCCCCTTTATTTTATTTTATTGTTGCTACAAAAAAATCATCTTTATCTTTAGATTGCATAGAAAATATAAATTGAACCAGTCTTCGTGGAATCGACCCCTTTACCATTATACACTGTTATATGTGATAGAATTAAGGGTTATTTGTTTGTTGGCCTCGACAACAACCAGGTATCTAAATTTTGCCTATTCAAAGGGCAGAAAATTTATACATATTGTCAGTGCCGACACAACTCATCGTAGTGCCCTACTTAGAATTAAACCTGTTTATGGGCAATTTTTTAAAGACCAAGCATAAATGGTAGAAGCCTTGGAGATTGGTTTTTAAGTCTTGGAAAATAAAGACAATTGTAAATTCAACATGCCTAATTGCCTAGTATATCCTTAGGAATTCAAGGTATAATCCATGCTACATTTATTGGCAATCCTGTCAAATATACAATCCAGCCTAGAGAAATTCTATGTCTAAATGTTGTACTGTGTTGATGATCTAAACCACGAGTAAGTTTTCTCAAACTCTCTCCCAGAATCCAATCCTCTACAAACGAGGCATATAGGTAGTAGGCCCCCAAACTCAAAAGGCTACCCCATGGCACAAGCTTCACTTGATGAACTTTATCGGTTAGTACTCGAACAACGCTCGGCCAAACTCTACAACCTTTATAAAGGTTACTTGCTGAGTTTGAGAAAACTGGTAAATGTCTTGGTTCAAGCTGTGACGATAAGTATCTCCAAATGAAGGTCCAGAAATCCATTGCCTCAAAAAAATAAGAAGAAAGCCTTCACTTCTCAAAACAAAAGGTGGAAGTCTATATAAAATGAAATCACAACAAAGTCCGACTTCTGATAGTTGTTACACTATAACAAAAAAGGACACTTTTAAAAATATTGAAAGATATAGAAAGTAGCAAGCATTGATCTAAACACTTGACGGTTGATCTCTCTAGTCTTGAATCTCTTTATTCTCTTGAAGATGAACCTAATGGTAAGGAGTTGTACTCAATTTATTACTCTAATGTATCATCGGATGAAGAATTCGAATCAAGCGACTCAAAAGAACTAAGAGCCACTCTAACATAGATTTACTTATGGTAAACTCTCATAACTCATCCCCATGAACCTTTTCCTCGATCTCCCATATGTCTCCCTTACTTAAAACACACTCCCCGACTTGCCTTTACAACAAATATTCTATCACATAATGCATAGAAACCATCCAACCACTCGAGTCATTTGATTGATAGCCTTATCATAGCACATAGACTCCATTACCGACTTAATGTTTTCATTAACAATATGAGTACAAGCACCAAATTCATCTTGAATATCTCCCTGGCACCATTTGTCTCACCGGTCTACCTCTCACAATGCATGGAGTAGATGCTTGTGATTCAAAGATGATCAAGGTACAACAATTTCATGCTCATTGGTCGAGGAACACTCTTACTTCAAATGATTACTCCGTATCTATATATGGATCAGCGACTCATTAAATCATGATGCCATATAAAAAGTAACATCTCTTGAGATAATAACCTTTTTTCAGCTTACAACTCAACAAATTTTATCGTTTTACCTTGGATTTGCAAATACACATTTAATATCTTCCTCAATTCTAACGTCCAATTGTTAGCTCATATTTCCATATGGTTTTAGCTTTGTATTATCTACGAATTACCGATAAGGAGCTTTTTCCATACGAAGTTTTTTTCTTAATAAACCCTCAACATGGTCGGTTAATAACATAACAAGGAGCTTTTTCCAAAAAAGTAAATAAAAATAACATAACAAGGAGTTGAGTCAGTTAATAACATAACAAGGAGTTGAGTCAGTTAATAACATATATAACAAGGAGCTTTTTCCAAAAAAATAATAGTAATAACATAACAAGGAGTTGAGTCAGCCTCCGCTCGAAAGGACTTTGGTAATCTTGTGCCAGAAAGCCACATTGGACCTTCTTTGCATTGGCGTCAATTGACTTTTTGGCTACATGAATTTGTTAAAGAGTATTGACTGCTGTGAGATGTCGAGTGATGTATTCCTTTTGGCAATTGGCGTGAAACTCCTTTTAGCAAAACTTATGTCCATTATCCTTGTGTTTTAGCTTTTACCTTTCTATCTCTAAAGTAGAAATAACTCCTTTCTGCTTTGTAAATAAAGACAAAATCTTAATTTCTTGAGAAATCATCATAAATAGTATTCATATAAGAAGCTCTACATTTCTATGCAACTTTCATCGTCACCAATGAATTGAGTGACTGTAATCAAGTTGTCCTTTTGTGTTATGTATATCAATAATGAACTCCATTTCCTTATGCTTACCATATAAACAATCTTGACAAAACTCTAGTTCGACATCCTTGTGTTTATCATGCTGAAAAGAACGAAGAATATCTCTTGTGCGGCCGTGGATTAAGTCAATCATGCTGATCAGTGCAACCACACAAAATCCTGCATGTTCTTTATCTTTTGGCATGTTAATTTGTTCTTTGCATTTTCTTGTTCGTGTACCTTTTAGTATTTGCTGATCATCCATAAACAGGTGAGATTTAAGCAACAGTATTAACAATATATGTTTGTGCAGAATGATCATCAGATATATGCTTTACTTCAATCTTAATTTGTTATTTGTTTAAATATTTATAGAATCGTCTTCTACATGGATCCTA
>JAUEJL010133586.1:0-11154 GCA_032274825.1 Drosophyllum lusitanicum | reverse complement strand
ATGTGATTGTATACTGAATCATCTGTGATTGAATATTAAAATTTCAGGACTATGTTTTTTAAATGGACTTTATTGAACACAACTCCCCTACAAATTATATCAAGCAACTTTGTAACACCTATTTGATTACGAAACCATTCTTGCATCGAAAGTTAAATCGTACAACATTCAACGTGTTTCTTTTTAGCCTCTTAAGGACACAAATTATTGTTAAAGGCATTCCAACCTAAATGAAACCATTAAGCACCGATACTTACCCTTATACCCTTTTCGCTACACATCGTCTTATTAAACCAACTTTTTTATGCAATGGTAAGTTTTCATCAATAAAATTATTCATTCATAAAGGTTCCCGACATCCAGAAATTTTATTTTAACAGATAACCCCTCATTTTACAGCCCATTAAAACCTAAAACTGTCCAGTTCTGGTTAATAAGTGGAACATCATTAATGGACAGATCAAGGAAATTGAACTTAATTAGTAAAAACTAAAAAAATCACAGTGCCCAAAGAGAAGAGAAGATTATGAAATTACGTAGTTACAAGTTACAGCTACATATATATTATATATTATATTATATTATATATATAAAAAATATATTTCTATCTTAGCTACAACATTTCTTTCTCAGTGCACCGTTCTTTCGGGGTATCTTATTATTTCTCAAGAATAATTATACGATATCCTCGTGACGTGTGTGAATTGGGTTAAAACGACAAATCAAAATTTTATCCAAAAGATATCGGCTTCAAATGTTACACATCATGTATCTCGCCGCGGTGCAATGGTTTCACTCCTTAGGCCTTTTACTCATTGTTTTCCGCTTGTTAGAATCCAAGTATCTCTTTCTCAACCGAATATTATGAGGTGTAACCTGTTTGACCGTAAAAATGTTATTCATCAGGTATGAAAAAAAAATAAGAAACATGGATAGTATGATTTAAAAAAAAAAGAAAAACTATATTATTAAAATGGTAATGTAATTGTTTAAAGAAAACGCATTTGAGGATTTTTAATGCATTTTGAATAGACTTTGAGCAACTTTCGACATATTTAACCCCGACAGCAGATTCAACATGTCTCCAATTTAGCTAATTCTTGAAAACTTATCCATTTAACCAGTTATACACAAAGTATAACCCAAATAACCTGTTTACCCATAAACGGTTCACTGGTCAAAATTGACACCCCTAATTATGAATCTTTTTATTTAAGGATCAGAAAAAAAAAGGTCCGGATCTCCTGTGGGAATGATTTGGATTGAATCCTTGAGTCTAGGGGTAACCTTCTCTTATAATGATATTTGAAAAATAACTTTGTATGAGTAGAGTGAAAGCTGTTACACTGACCTCAATTAGCTCATCAGATGCCACATAGCCAATAGCTTCTTCAAGTGTCATCTGCATAACATTGAAGATAACATGGGTTATTAACAGTACTTGAGCTTAACTAGTTAAAATCTCATCTTGAGCCGAGTCTAAACGAGCTCAAGTCAAGCTTTTTAACCTGGAACTCTTATAATAAACGAGATCAAGCCAGAGCTTTAACTTCATACAGAGAGCTCGACTAGGCTTGTGAGCCCAGATAAACCTATTATTTATATAAATATAATAAGGTATTTTATAATATATTATTTAATTACATACTAAATACTGTTGTATGTGTAATTATAGTAAAAGTAAAAGTGAGAATTTTTTTTATGTTAATAGTTACAGTTACTAATATATTTAGAAGCTAACTATATATGCACATAAATGTAGTTAAGTAATAAATACATACATTATAAACAAGCCAACCTCGAGCCTGTAAAGTTATTCACAATCCGAGATCGATCTTTACACAATTACACATAAAGCTCAAAACTATCCAAGCTCAAGCTCTTAAGTTAAACAAACCGAACTCGAGTCTAGTCAAGCTCCAGTACAGCCCTAAGCCCCTACATGGTGGCAAATTTCACATTGCACATCGACCAGTACGTTTAAGATTTTGAAATAAACTTGCATTAGCAATAACATGAATGACTTACAAGCATATAATGGTTACAAATACATTTACGAATCTTAGTATCAGTGACCTCAAAGTTTTCCGTTGATAATTAAGTCATCTTTTAATACTTTAGCCATTATGTAAGAATTGTACTTTGATACCTCAACGCATAATAACAAACAAAGGTATCAAAAACTAGAATAAGTAATAATAATGAATTGCAATGGGAAATGTTACATACTCTACGAGGAGGAGATAGCTTCACATTTTCATCCTTTCCAGCAGACCTTATATTTGTAAGTTCCTTGTTTCGTACCGGGTTAACCTACACATGCCTCAATTTATTATTTTTCAATAACCAATAAAATATTTTTTAAGATGTAATGTGTGTATCCTTACATCAAGATCTGTTTCTCGTGAGTGTTCACCAACAATCATGCCATCATATGTCTGCATCAATCATAACGTAGACTAGTCAAATTGGTGAACTCAATAGATGAGCTAAAATAGAAACATGTCAAATGAGTCCAAAGTCGCTCAAAGTGTATTAAAAAATTTCTTAAGAAAGTGTTTGTGATTACCTCTACACCAGGAGTCACAAAAAGTGTACCACGTGGTTCCAAACTCATTAACGCATAAGAAGTGATTGTTCCTCGAGCACATGATACCTGTTCAATAAGCATGCAACTTCATTATATTTTCTCAACTAGTTCTCAAGAAAAATAAAAAAGCTATACATAAAGTCATCTATACAAGGTAACCTGATAAGAAATAATATTATTTCTAAGTTGCTTCATGATTAATATACGTCCACACCAAACTTCACTCAAGAAACATAAGCTATGGTGCTAAAACTCATGGTTAATCAAATATGAATATAAAATAAGAAATTAAAGAACCTAAAATGATAAAGTAATTTTGAAGATTGCTTAAAATTCTTAAATAAGTTGCTACCTAAACCATTTTAAGTTCTTTTATTTCATGAAGTTAGAGATTTATAACCAAAAAGAGTGACCTTAGAAAGATGTTATCAGGTGCAAGTGCAATATCTAATAAATTAACTTGTTACATTTTAGTACTTCATGTTCAATCTTCTGTTCCAACTTTTAAAGATAGACACATCCCATAAACTATAAACCGGGCTACTGAACAAGTTTTTTGAAAATTTCATATTTCATCCTCCAGTAAGAATTGTAAAATATAGCAATTAAATTCAATGTTAGAATCAATATTCAGAAAACCTTGCATATATTTAAATGTGACGCAAATGAAAATGAGTTTGTATGTGTATTAAAATATGGAAACAAAGCCCAATGATGAACATATTAAGAACATGATCATAAATGGAAATGTTCCCATTTCTTCAAATCAAGCTATGGAAAAGAAGAAACAAGCTTATACAACTTAGGGTAACAAGGACAATACCAACACTCCTTTTCTGACGTTTCCAAGTGGACCCCGGTATTTTTCGTAAGCTGTACAAACATAGTTACCACAATAAAAGCATGGACTCAGTATTTTCGAAAGCAAATGAAAACCATATTTCAGTATATATTGATTCAAACAAAGATTCTTTTACACAATGTCTGGTTATAACATAAGTAACATCCCAGAAAAGATCCTATTTCCAGTTCAATGCAATTTAAACAAAAAAAATTTTAACAAAAAAGGTTACTCTTAACAATTTTCTTTAAGCAAAAAATGTTACCCATAAATGCACGGTGCATAAATCCTGTGCCACGAGTGTCACTACTGAACACGCTTCTGTAGCCAACCAGTCCCCTGAAGTGTTATATGAAGCATAATATTTAGAAAAAGGAAGAAATCAATAACAGGTGAAAAGGATCACATAACAAAAACAAATAATAATGGGTCAAACCGTCAAAAGTTAACTAAATATATTTTTTACGCGCAGAACCTTCTAAATCATTTAATTCAAGTAACTATATTATTACTGAAATAATATAACCTTTGCAATCATATACTAATTATAAATAAAAAGATTAATAATTTAGGCCAAATCAAAATTTTCTATTGGTCATGTTATTCAACGCCGATAAATTTATTTTAGATAAAGATAAAGATTAGGTATTAGAGTTATTTTAGGATTGGATCATTGTCCCCCCTGGCCTGCTTTTGAGATAGAGACCATGTAGACCCAAGGTGCACAGGTGATCCAAATGTAATGATGGTTGAGGTTAAGGCTGGCAATTTTTGACTTGACACGAAAACCGACACAATAAAAGTGACACGAACTGAAATGGGTTAAAAGCAAGTTGACACGAAGTCAACACGAAAAAAATCAGATCAGCTTAGGGTCAACCCGACCCGCATGGCCCATTTAAGGGTAAAACCATAAAATACTAAAAAAATTAATACCTAAAATTTAAATTTAAAAAAAAGGGAATGTGAATCAAATGAGGGAGAGGCATCTTAGGGCAATAAGACCCGCCAAACAAAAGTAAAAAACCTGTAAAGTTAAAAGTTAACTTAAATTAAAACAATAAAAGAATTAAAGTTAAAACAATATTACATCATTTTGGTATTTGTTATTTTGACTATATAGTTTCGGTGCTTTGGCATTTTGACTACTTGGTAGTTGATAATTTAATATTTTGGATTGGCTTTATAATACTATTTAACGATGTATTATTTTGATATTATTTCGGTTCTTCAATGACATTATTAATTGGTATTTGGTAAGTGTAGCATACCGCATTCTTTCTTATATTCATTTATAAGTTGAATCAAAAAATTAAATGAAAATTCAAATCAAATTGAAACGAACACCTAATTTGAAGTTCGAATCCAATCGAAACGCACATTGAATTTTAAAGTTGGAATCGAAACAGATATCATTTTCTAAATTTGTATCGGAACAGACAAAGAATTCAAAAAATTGAAAAGGAAAAACTGAATTCGAAATTGAAAAAATACTCGTCGATCACATTTTTACCGAATTAGGTCGACAAGAAACACAACCCAAACCCAAACCCAACATGAGAAAAATGACATGACTCCAACCCAACACGAAAATGAATAGGTCAAAAATGGGTCAACACGAAACTGACATGATTTGTAGCAACTAAACTTTCTATTTTAGAAGATGGTCTTCAAACCCATTTCTTGTGCCATACACATGAACTGTAGCAACTGAACTACGATAAGAAAAACAATCCTAGTGTAGTGACAACTCGGGTGAATTTGGTTTTGGCTGCAACTTTTCCAATCTAAATGGTCCGCATCAATAAAAACTGCCCTAGCCTTCACTAGGTTTTGCATTTTCTTTGACCTTAAATATTCAAAAGATTGTTGTTCTGTATGATGAAGAATGTTAGGTTACACAATCTTGTGTAAAAAAAACGGAATAGAAGCAGAAACTCTGAAAAGAAAATAAACAGGTACCTCATTGGGTGTATGATCTGAAGAGCTCAATGAATCAAGCAATGCAACTGACAAAGAAATCAAAATGAACTCGAAACACAAGCAAATTACACTCACGATCATCATCATTAAACCTCTTGAACCCGAGAAAAAACAAAGCGTACAGGACCACATAAGATGACATATTGTTGTCCTTTTAAGTTCTTTCAACACTCGGAAAGTTGCTCGAGTCTTAAAACCTAAGCACCGAGAATTAATACACTTCTACAAGTAACCCTCGAGTAAGAATGGACTTTTTCTTGCACTATAAGGGTGCCCACGCTAAGCAGCGGAGACATCGGGGGTGATTGGTGCTGACAATGATGAGGGAAGAATGTACTGTTAGTTGCACAAAAACTCTCGTACTGTGATTACATCGACTTATTATAAAGGAGAAAATTTGAAAAAGATTTAGAGTTAACAATCTATTTATATACGGCTTGGTTGAAGATTGGTATTAAATACGTTTAGGAAAGTATGACTATTTTTCAAATTAAATGGGTGGATTTTTGTATCATTTGGGTAGTTATTGGAATGAATAGCAATTAAAAGCTAGATTGAAGAGTTTGAATTTAATTTGGAAGCCCGTCATCTTGCTGTTAAATGAAGAGAAACGTGGTCAAATAAGCTGCACCATCATCTTGCTGTTAAACGAGTACAAACAGTTGCAGCATCAATTGCCAGTCTTGCCAACCTCAACTTAATTCCAACAGCTTGATCATTCCTAAGTACTCTATGTATGATTATGAGGGTTAAAAATGGTAATCTTCACATACAACTTGATATGAGTTATCAGTTTTCCCCCTCTAACTCAATGAATATAAATCAGGGATTGGAAGGCAATCCGTTAAATACTAAAAGCCAAAGAAAGACAATCATTTTGGAAGCAAGTATCAAATAGTGCTTCTGAATTCTTTTTCTTAGATAATAAATGAAGTTAGATCCCAAAATAAGTAATAATAAATTGATGACTGACCTTGAAGGACAAGTCAACATCATTCTAGTCCTTCCAATGTTTCCTGGGACGGGGCCCATATCAGTAACCTCGGCTCGCCTGTGAGAAAGTGCTTCCATCACCAACCCCACATGCTCTTCATTCACCTGAAATTAATAATTGTATTACAAAATAACCAAAAAAAGAAGCTATTATCATAATTGATTAATTGGAAGTGAAACAATTAATCTATGAGTATATCAGCAATCCTACCTCTATAGTTACTTCCTCAATTGGCTCTAGCTTCACACCTTTCTCAACTTTGTACCTGAAACAATAAGTAAACACTTCTAAGTCCCTTTAAATATTGTAAAAATATATTAATGCATTAAAGCTATAAGAATTGACAAGATGGCATGTCGTGTGGGTTGGTTAACAGGTTAAACAGTTTCAGGTTGAAACGGGTCATTAGTATTAGTCAAAATGCACTAGACCTGGTAGGGTTGACCCGCAGATTCTTTTTTGTCCATTTATAAATAACTTATGTAGCATTTTTAATTACAAAATAAATCTATTACAATAATAATAATCTATGAATAATTTAGGAGGCTGTATGCATTTTAAAAAAAAAATGTAATAAACTTTTAATCTGTTTTGAGTTTTTGACCTCTTCCTAATACAGCACAGTGATCCAGAAGAAGCATGTGCCCCGATCAGGCAGGACCCAACAGGTCATTAGTTGAAAAAACATGGCATTAAGTCGACAGTTGCACATGAAGCCTGAACCGATTTGCTTTAAGGTAACCGCTTTCATTAGACAGACAGCATCAAAGGCATTCACACAGCTCAAACAGGCTATGACCAGCCTGGCTTGCCTTGCTTAACCATAGTTCTCTAGAACTTTGAAGTTACTAATGATGCTTCCAGAACCAACATTGGGGTGGTTTAGTCTCAATTGGACCATTCCGTCGCACTTTTAGCAAGACAAATGGGACCTAGAATGCAGACGGCCTCCGCTTGTACTGATGACCTAGTGTGCACTATTTACTGATGAACTATCCGCGTATGATACAAACACTAAGCAACACAATGGTCAGTCGAACTACTCGGTTATGATTTTGAGATTTGCTATAAGCCAGGATAATAGATCAGGTTGTCGACGTGTTACGCCGCGTTGCCACTGGACACCTTCTCAGCATCTTGAACCCTACCTTCTCGTGACTCTATGATGTCCGAAAACACTTAATTCATTGAATGCACCTAGGATAGAGTTCCTCCCGACGTCACCTCATCACCACACGATCACCTCATCATCAAGTCCATGATGGCCTCGTTTATTACCGGGGTGGGGAAGGTGTCATTCCTCCAACCGCTAAACTTTCGTCAAAACCTGACTTTGGAGTTTCATTCAATGCTGACTCGCAGACATTCCGAGTTGCAAACTACGCTCTTATGGGATCAACTGGGGCTGAGCTGAATTCATACATGAGTGCTCCGCATGCCAACAAGTTGAGAATCCAACCCATAAAATGTATGGTCTTTTACAGTTGCTTCCTCACCAATTTTCAGAGGACCTCTCAATGAATTTTATTTCCTAGTTGCCATCTTCACAAGGCCAGACCATGATCGGCTCACCAAGTATGCCCATTTTTTATGAACTCCACTTAAATTACACCGCTGCCACCTTAGCCACCACATTCCTAACATCCATATGCCGGTTGCATGGTTTGCCTAAGTTCATTGTGTCAGATTGTGACCCCCTTTCTCTGGAAAGAGCTTTTCAAACAGACGCGCACAACTCCTACACTCTAGTGCATGCTACCTGCAAACCAAAGGTAGAATCGAGATGGTCTATTGTTGCCTCGAATCCTACTTATGGAGTTTTACAAGTGACGAACCTAAGACACGGTACCAAATTACCAATATCTTTATCTCGTAGAATTTTGGTACAATTATACCTTCCACAATGCTATTGCCATGCCCCCTTCCAAGTGCTTTATATCGCCTACTACGTCGTCATACACACTTGGTCATTCCCGGTGGCCTCCATTGAAGAAACTCTCATCACGCATGCTTGGCTGCTTTCTTAGTTGAAGGATACTTCGGACTGCACATGTAAGCGCATGGTTGCATACACCTAACAACACCATTTGGAGAAGACGTACAATATATGTCAATCACTATATGTTTCTCTCAAGACTTACCGACAATCTTTGGTATAATACCAGCACTCCCACAAATCGGCGAAGTGTTTCTTTGGTCCTTGCAAGATCCTTGACAAAATTATGGAAGTTGCTTATTGACTTGCCATCCTACTGTCACATGCACTTAGTCATTCACATCTCCTTGTTAAAATCGTGCTACAGGGATGCACCCACACATCGTTCCCCCCGTTTGACCCATGATGATGTTCCAACCATGCAACCAGAGGCAGTGCTGAATTGCCGCGAAGTCCACCGCAATGGCAAGAGTCACATCCATTTGTTAGTACAGTGTGGCAATGCTATCAACATATCCACGTGTGAAGATTCTTTGGCCTTTCACCTAGCCTTCCCTACTTTTGATGCCCATGTTCCTAACCTTGCGAACAAGGTAAATGTTCAAGGGGAGGGTATTGATAATAGGGATCTAGAAGAAACGAGCGACCCAGGTTAGCACCTTTAACTTCGATTAGCATGGGATTTCAACAAGTCTATAGTTAACACATGAAGCCCAAATTTGCAACAGTCCACTTGCTCCATTTTTTTTATTTGATTATTTACTTTTTATGCTTTTATTTACAGTAAAGGATGCATGGGTCCATGCTATTAGGCTTAAGAATTAAAGAGTAGTTCCCACGCAAAGCTCACATAAGAAGAGTTGAACAATTCAAGGTAGTTAGTAGTCTTTAAGTATGTAATTTTCTTCTGTTAATGAAATCAAATAATCGCCTTAAATACTTCCTTCTTTCCGGAGATCGACCATCTCAAATTGGTCTATCACTTCCCTTTTAGCAAAACTACATTATTTTACCCATTAAGAAAACAAAAACCAAATCAACCCATTTATAAGTATATGAATTGAAATTGCCACCTCTAGTTTTAATATACAAAGTATAAGTAGTACAAAATAGACTTGTAATCTTGTTCCCAGGACCAAGAATAATTTACAAATTAATTTATTTAAAGCTTGATCCTAGAAGTAGTTCAAAGCAAAACATCAGAGTATGGCTTCTTATTAGGTAATGTGTTGTAAAAGTCGGACTAACTAAGAAGGCAATAAACAATATCAAGAATACAGGTTGTAACTAACCGATTACGAAGGTTCATACCAAGACCTACAAGTTTTTATTGTAAATAATAGGGTTTAGGTCATAAAAATGTATTCAACTCTACGCGTTTTGCTACCGTATGTATCCAACTTTCAAAGTTACTTTTTAATGTATTGAACTCTCAAAACTAACCATTTGATGTATCCAGATTGAACATTTTGATACCTAAAATAGCAAAATATGTAAAGTTGGATACATAAAGTTTGAGGGTTCCATACATTAAAAAGTATGGTTCGAGTGTTCGATACATTAAAAAGTAACTTTGGAAGTTGGATACATACAATAACAAAATGTGTAAAGTTGGATACATAGTGATTAACTAAACCCTAAATAATAATCAAACAGTAGTCAATAACTAACTAAAAACTACATCTTTTGTGAAAACAATTAATTAATAGCAACACTTTTTTCCTGCCAACTGTCGAGCAGTAACACTATTCAGTACTCAATCAAATTCGCCCTTGTCATTATTATTATTGTTTGAATTTTCAAATCAAAAAGTAAAATTAACCAAAAGAACAGTGAAAATAGGGTTAAGAAACCTACATAACCTTCGGTGGTGAGACAGAAAGCTCGAAATTTTCACGCCTCATGTTCTCAAGCAAAATACCTGGTTCAATCACACATACATACAATGAAAAAGTCAGCATGCATAATGCCTCGGAAATATTATATAAATAAATATATACATGTGTGTGCGCGCGTGCATGTGGTGTGAGTTTAAGTGTTTAACGTCATATCACCTAATTGAAGTTCTCCCCTGCCTTGAACCTCATAAGATTCTGCTAAACCAGGGATTACATTTATGGCTAAATTTGTTTCTGCTTCAGCCAATAGGCGATCACCAATCTTTCCTCCAGTTAACTACAAAGTATATTAAAATTAGCTAAGCGAAGTCAATGAAATATAGAATGCTAAATACGGCTTTGACCCTTTTTAGTTAGTAGAACTTCAAAAGAATCAAATTAATTTTTAAAAAATCAAGTACAAACTGCAAGAAGGAAACACATATCTCTTACTTGAGTACCATCAATACCAGCCAATGGGGAGTCATTCACACCAAAAGTCATTGAAATTGTTGGAGGATCCAGCTCAACAGTAGGCAGGGGGGTCATGACCTGGCAGATAATATATTAGTTAACACAAAGAGTCACAGACATTGAGACAGTCTCTCACACGCACAGAGACACGTTACGTACCCAAATACACGTATACATATAATTATGAAAACTGATCTATAATTTTGTAAGTATCAATATCAGGATAACAAACATGCTCAATCTATAATGATCGATGAAGTACTGTGATTCGACAATGAATTATTCTTTTGTCACTCTATAGTGTAGATTCACTTGAGGTTGTTGAGGTGTAGGCTTCTGCTACACATTAGAGGCAGCCGGCCCTAATTTCTTATTTTAGGCGGTTACCGAAATTAGATGATTTCTCTAATTAGGTTTAGTCTATAAATAATCCTCATTGTACTTGTAATTCTTTGAGCA
>JAUEJL010133585.1:0-23383 GCA_032274825.1 Drosophyllum lusitanicum | reverse complement strand
CCGGGCAAAAACTTATAAAGTGGCCCCTAAAATACATAAATAACAACTCAATCATAACTTCAAACAATGTTTCAAGTAATTATTTTATTTTTGGAAAGCCAAAAAAAACATCACTAACACCAAACAACTACAAAATCCAATGTTTAGAATTTCCAAGCTGTAATTCACTATTCAATATGCATCCATTTAAAGCACAAATCTACACTACCATACTATGAAAAAGAAAACACATGACCATGAAAACATGTATTATACTAAAATAAACAATAAAGATATCTCAATCACAACTTCACAAACAATATTTCATAAACTAATGAAGCACAAATTAACTAATTAATCACTTTTAGTAGCAAAAAGCAAACAATAAAGCAGTTTTAAACACAACTTTAGTACTTCACAAACAATGATTCAACAATGAGTTGCCTAATAACTAAAAGTCTAAGCAATTCACAAATCACGGTCACACCCGTTCAAAAATCATATTAAAATAACAGATTAAACAAGGCAATTGGGCAAAATAAATAGAAAAAGGATTGATAGATTAAAGGAAGTAAGAAACTTGTACACCTGATAGGGAGTGAGAGCTAAGTAGATGAATTCTCAATTCTCAAATTGTAGTAATGTGTTCAATTGTTCCAAATTCCACATAACCAGGTTTTGTATATGATTTTCACAATTCTGTTAAGTCACGAAGAAAGAATCCAGGTATCTAACAAACAGAAAATCGATTATGACACTGAACTCTGAAGTCCTTAGCACTAAAACAGAATATAAACAAGGTTTGAGATTTTTGATTGAGACATTGAGTGATTCACTCATAACGATTTACAAGAAGAAAGAATAAGTTTTTATAATTTTATGTTTTTATCGTGTATCAACCTATGAAACTATCCAAGGAAAAAGTGATTAAGATTGAAGAACAAAACTTACAAAGGGGGGAGTTGCGACTTGCGAGGATGATTGATGAACATAATTACACAAACAAGCGAGTAGAAGGATGAACAACGATTGTTTAGGAGATGAATATCCAGTAGATTGTGATTTCCGAATTTCAAATCATCAGATAATGAGTCTATCGTTAACAGCGAGAAAGGAGATGAAGAATCATTGGTTTCTTTTCCTATTTTTACTTGTCTTTTCCAATTTCACCATCCCTATCGTCTCTTGCCATTACACGCCAAAGAAAACCCCGCCCTACAGCCCTTTACTCCCTTCCATTTGGGCCTTTTCTTTGACTTACTAGGTCTATTTAATTTTCCTGGTTGGAATAAACATATATATACATATAGGCTTACATTACTAGCGGTGGGCCCCTAATTTTTTTGGGCCCTGGGCGGCTGCCCTTGTGGCCCATGCCCAGGGCCGGCCCTAAGGATAGGATGGATTTTCATTTCGGATTTGGGGACGGGACGCCCAGAATTCCTAATTTTGCCGAATTTTAGATATGCTCGACATAAAGTTTTGAAAAAAAAACATTACAAATATATAAGAATATATTCGTGGGTAAAAGCCACTAAAAATCAGTTTCATTTCTCCAATATTCTACTATCGCATGTCAATTTTTTATATACATGGTCGGTAAACTCATAATAATTATGTTAATTATTATGTCAAATTGGTTGATTTTAATCTGCTAGTAGTTCATCCTTTTCCCACATCTTTTTCATATTTAACACTCACCAAGTGGAGACTTTGAAATCGATATTGTCCATTAGTAATTAATGAAAAATAATGATTCTTAGTCTATGGAAAGGTAATCCCGTTGTCTATAAACTAAATAAAAAACAGATTAAAAACGAGTTTAATGTAAGTTGAATCATCAAAAAACCATGAGTCTTGAATATGTTTTGTTTATGACATACCGGACTTTATTTAGTGATTTCTTGGCTGACAGTTTGTGTCTTTGAAAGATAAATTGATTGCATACAATAACTTGTAAAAATAATTAGGTAAAACGATCAATAATTGAGCAAAAAGTTCATTTTTTCTGCCTTGTTTTTCAAAGTGATAGCCAAAAAAATTTGACACTTTGAACTAAGAATTATCCATGAATACTTGGTTTAAAACGTTATGATTCTTGATCCTACGAAAAGGTTATTGAGTTGTCTATAAATTAATGCAAAAACAATAACAAAAAAACGAGTTTAAAATGAGTCGAAAAATAAAAAAACAATAAGAGGGTGTTGAATGGTTGAGTATAGGACACACCCAACTTTATTTAGTGATTTCTTAGCCAACACCCTATGAAACCCATGAACTTTGTGTCCTTTGAAGATAAAAAGATATTATTTACAAGGATTTGCACAAAGAATTAGGTAAAACCATCAAAAATTGAGTAAAAAAGACGTTTTTACGGGTCTGTTTACGTAACCCGCTGAAAGAGTTGTAGGTTAAAATGGACATAATGAAACGTTTTTGTGCCTTTACTAAACATATGTATAAAAAAAAGTTGACGTGACATAATCATTCGTTGGTGAAATTAATGTTAATGATATTTAGAAGCTTTAACCCAAAATTTAACGTTTGTTTCTTTACCTTTACGTAATTAAGAAAGTTAGTTATCTTTAATTGACGCAAATATATCTTATAAGAATTCATTGTTTTTTTATTGGAGAATCATAAACACGACTTTAAAAGTTGTGAATAAGAGTATAAAATTTTATATTGTCATTTTAAAAATGACAATAATGGTAATAAAATGACATGGAAATTTGAAATTCAATAGGCTACCATTTTTATTTCTATTTTTTATTTCTCAAAGTTTAAAAAAAGGATTGTAAATTCTAACCCTTATCCTCAGGAGTCAAGACCCTCAAAAATAAATTATCGCCGTTGTATTTGTCATTATACTCCTTTATCAACTTCCATGAAGCTTCCTCGTAAAAACAGCGTATAATAATCTCAAATTCCCATTGACCGATTCATCGATACTAATGCACGAAATTACCTACCAAATATGCGTATAAAGTTGACTTTCTTCCTAATATATATATATATATACTAGATAATTTTGTCTTCTTTTTAGAGAATAATGTACGTCATTTTATTATCAAATGGAAAGTGACAAGTTAATTAGTTAAAAAAACTAAAAAAGGGGGAAAACATTCTTGTATACATATAGTTGACAATTGTTTTATGTTGACAATTGATCAAATGCAATGGAGGGAAGAGGAAAAGAAGTACATGCGATTGGGATTGACCTCGGAACAACATACTCGTGTGTTGCGGTTCGAAAGCATGGTCGAGTCGATATCATACCAAACGAACAAGGCAACCGAACGACACCGTCCACTGTTGCTTTTCGTGATGAAGAACGTCTCATCGGCGATGGTGCCAAGAACCAAGCGGCCGTCAACCCCACCAACACGATTTTTGGTTAGCTAGCTTTCTTTTTAGTCTCATATATAATGGCATTTTTCAACAGCAAAATTCATCAGAAAACAACCTTTCTGATTTATTTGAGATACAAGGCAATAGCCAGTAGAAAGGGCATCGCTTAGAAACTTTCCGATGGCTTACAAAGTTAGGACGGATTTCCGTCAGTAACTCCTTTTTCTGACTCATAAATCCGTCGGAAATAAGCCGCTAAAATAGCTGATTTTCTGCTAGCATTAGAATGTTGCGGGCATGATATTTATATGAATTTGATTAAATTTTATTAGTTAATTCAATGTTTATTTGCATATAGTTTAAAGTTTTTACTAGCGCAGCGTCTTAAGAATCAAAATATTTGTTTAATGAAGCTTTGTTTCAACTCTGATATTTATTGGCTTAATTAATGGCGGATCTTTAGATGCTAAGAGGTTGATTGGAAGAAGATTCAGTGATCCCGAAGTGCAGGATGATATGAAGTTATGGCCTTTTAAAGTCGTAAAAGGGTCAGCAGACACACCAAAGATTGTTGTTTCCTACAACGGTCAAAAGAAGAAATTTTTGGCTGAAGAAATTTCATCAATGATTCTTGGAAAGATGAAAGAAACTGCTGAGGCGTATCTTGGAAAAGTTGTTAAAGATGCAGTGATAACAGTCCCGGCATACTTTAATGATTCACAACGTCAAGCAACAAAGGATGCGGGCAGGATTGCAGGGTTGAACATCTTGCGAATAATCAACGAGCCTACTGCAGCTGCATTTGCATATGGTCTAGACAATAAGTCTCGTATTACTCGCAAGATGAATGTGCTTGTGTTTGATTTGGGTGGTGGCACTTTTGATGTCTCGATATTGACGATTGGAGAAGAGGGTACTTTTGAGGTGAAAGCCGTTGGTGGTGACACTCATTTGGGAGGTGAGGATTTCGATAACCGTATGGTGGATCACTGTGTTCGCGACTTCAAGAGGAGATGGAAAAAGGACTTGAAGAAGAATGTAAAAGCACTCGGGAGGTTGCGAGTTGCTTGTGAGAAAGCGAAAAGGGTTCTCTCGAGCACTACCCAGACATCGATCGAATTGGATTATTTACATGAGGGGATTGATTTTTCTATGAAATTTACTCGAGCAAAATTCGAAGAGCTAAACATGGATTCGTTTGATAAGTGCATTCAGATTGTGGAAAAATGCCTAGGCGACGCAAATTTTGTGAAATCAAGTGTAGACGAGATTATTCTTGTTGGTGGCTCAACTAGGATACCTAAGGTCCAGTTGATGTTGCAAGAACATTTCGACAACAAGGAGCTATGCAAGAGGTTGAACCCTGATGAGGCTGTTGCTTATGGTGCAGCAGTTATGGCTGCAAATCTAAGTGGTAACTCTGATAAAGGCATTCAAGATCTTCTGTTATCCGATGTAACTCCTTTATCGCTCGGTATAGAGACAACCGGAAAGGAAATGAATGTTGTGATCCCACGAAACACTCCAATACCGACAAAAGGGGAGAAAATTTTTTATACAAATGAAGACAACCAGTCTTGTATAAAGATCAAGGTATATCAAGGTGAAAGAGCTAAAACTACTGATAATCATTTGTTAGGGAAGTTTAAGATTTCTGGAATACCACATGCTCGCAAAGGAGTTCAACAAATCAAGGAATGTTTAGAAGTAGATGCCGACGGTATCCTCACAGTCACTGCTGAGATATTATCAACTCATAAGATGGAGAAACTTGTAATTAGTGACAAAAGTGGAAGACTCTCTAAGGAGGAGATTGAAAAGATGGTAAAAGATGCTGAGAAGTATGAACATCAGGATCAAGAATACAGGAAGAAAATGGATGCTTATAATGAATTAGAAGATTACTTATATAACATGAAGAATAAGATCAAAGAATATAGTATCAAGAAGATGGTGCAACCTGAGAGCCTGAAGAGAATGGAGAATGTCATTGGTGACACAACCAAGTGGCTCGAGAAAAACCATGGCGCGACTGTTGCAGAGATTCAGCGCAAAAAGGTTTCCCTCGAGTTTGTTTGCACCTGTTGAAGCGGATATACACTTTAAAATGCTCTCAAACAATGAATTGTGTAAATTTATAAAAGTAAATACAAATAATACACTGGTAACTGATGTTTGTCAATTTAGATCATGTTTCCTAGATTAAAACTCACTGGCCCTCGGGTAAAATGCTTCTCATTACTGATATCCTAAGATTTGTAGCAAGTATTCACATAGCCTGTCGACGTTAGTAATTTTAGTGTAATTCTAAGGATCTTAGTTATACTTGATAATGGGTCATATTGTGCATAGTACACACTCGTCTAAGTTTTACTTAAAACCTCGGACCCAAAATTGTGAGGGTTAAGGGGCAAAGCCCCTCTTCGAGCGCGCTCTTGCTGACCGGTCAGTGGGCTGGGGTCAACATCTAATTATGGCCGTGAATTACAACCATGAGATCTAATTATTAACATCTAATGATGGCTTGGATTTAGACTCTTATTCTCACCTAAAACCTAATTCCTCCAATAACCCTTCCCTGTCATCAAAATAACTTTTGGGAATCAGTTATAATTATTTTTGGCAGTTTAGCCCCAAATAACTGTTGTAAGAAGTATACAAATGAGTTTTATAAATATTACGAAATATATAAACAGGAATTGAGATTTTGTATTTTTCCCAAAAGATTGTCTATGTATTATCTTGAAAGTAAAGTTTGTGTAAGCTAGATTATAGAGTCGAGTTCTTATTTTTGATAGCTGTGTAACACGATCCAATAGATTATCCAAGCCGTTGAAATATTCTCCATCCCGCTGTCAAACTCATGATTAGTGTAAGTTTGAAACCAAACTCATACATTAAAAATAAGATTGGAAATGAAAATATATAATCAACTGTCCAGCTTCTTAATTTGTTGGAATTTTAGTTACAAGGTAAGAAAATCTAATCTATGATCATACAGATTGATGAAAAAACACGAGCAACTTCTCAAAGTGAAAGAGATGCTTCCGCACCCGATATATATGTACACTATACATAATTGCTGCTATCGTCACCAAGCCGAACGACATCAAGATCAACATCCAAAAATCCTAAGAACACAAGAGAAAGACATATATGAAAACCCCAAATCTAACAAGAAAATATATTCTTATCGTTCTCAATTTGACTATGACTAAAACAATTTAAGTTTTCTGTCATTTAAAATTGGCCAATAAAAACAGAGATAAAAAGACATGATCAATTGAGCCTAATGGATGCTTATAAACGGGAATAAAGTGTTTATGCGTCAACCAACCCGACAAACTGTTCAACCCGCATTGTTAAATGACTGTTTCAACATGCCTTGTTAAATGACCATTTCAACAACATTGTAAAAAGGCTTGTTTTGATATGATCCAATCCTTGCATCTTTCTACCTACATTATAAAGGAACAAAAATCACCTGAGGGTTCGAGATGATCAGCCCCATGATATACGTCATCAAGTCCCAGAAAGACTGAATTGAGTTTTGAACACCTCCAACGACAGCTCTATCCGATTCAGGAACTAGGTCCTGTTAATTGAAGCTAACATCAGAAAACAAGGATCTGGAGTCATTTTCTACACATTTCGGGCTTTCATATCACCTGCATTTGTTGAATGACTGATAGATCAAACACCCATAGCCCCAAACGGGACACTGCTACTCCTGCCATCAATAAATAAGCCGATGTTGTGTTGTTTTTAAACCATATCGAGCCAACACAGACCAAAAGACAGGCCCACTGCATATGAACAGTGTAAATCATTAATAAAGCAGAATATTTGTCACTATATATAGGTGGTAAAACGAGGAGGTGGGGTAACATGTTACAAACTTACAATAGGTTCCGGTCAAACAGGTCAGGTTGATCCTCAAACATTTCTTTTCTCTTTTTTCAAATTTTACTAGCAATTGTCCTATTAAATATGATTGTAAAAAATTATTATCACTGTAATGATCCAATGTTTTCAAACAAACAATTTAGGCGGTTATAATTGCTTGATTACGTCATGGATTACCCTTGACCCGCTCAGTCTGTTCGACTCGTTTCCTATTTAGTTATATTTTAACATTTTACCCGTTGAACCATTAGCAATATGATAACCATGTTTCACATAAACTGTTTGAGCTTGTCGCCCCTACCTGCGACCAGATCGACCAAAGCCCTGTCCGAAGGGTTGATATTCGAGTCTCCATAAAAGGGTACAAAAACGTGGCCAAGATACCAATTATTGCGCTAATTCCTCTGCCCGTTCCAATTATGTATGCTGGTATTCCATCCCATTCCAATGTCGCAGTCATCAAAGTCCCGAAACTGTCACAAACATACCAAACTAAATCAGGGAGCTTAAAAGATGATGGATATTTCAAACAAATGTACCTTACTATTCATTGCAAGCTAGCAAACTAGTATTTCTGAAAAAACGGAAAGATAATACTATACTTAATAATTGATGTGGTGATTTTGATATGACATGTTGTTTAATCCCTAACAATTCAAATCTTTCAAATCAGATTGCTCAGCTAAAAGGTGGAAACAAGTTAATTAATCTAGTCAAATACGTAGAAAGTCAACAGAAGTGTATCTATCTTAAAGCCTCCTAATTTGTTATAGTTTAAAATATTATATTGCTATATTATTCTAACAATAGTTTATGTAATACGTGACATATTGAAAATAACAATATGTTTGCAGGTCAACCAGACATCACCCAAAAAACAATTTGTTTTAACCAGACACATTTTGACATGTCAACCAATGTGCCCCACTTGCCCATTTTGCAAATTACGAAAAGTTCTAGGCAAAAGTACTGCAAAGTTAGATGGCTCTTCCTGGAGTTATATGTTCATAATTTGTCAAAATCACCTGTTTTTTGGAAACCATATGTTGGGTTAATCGGGTTTTGTTCACGGGTTACCGGGTCGGTCAAAGGTCAAGTTGCATGGTATTCCCATGCATGAGTAATTGAAAGTCATTTAAATGGGACCCAACTGCTACTTGCCATTCCTCAGTTTGATCCTTAATTTTAGGATAATGTGTTCTAGTTTTTTTTATTTATTTAAATATTGTATCTAGTTTCCATTTATATGAAGGACCCAAAATCACACCTGAGCACTGTAAAATATAGCAAGGCTAGAGATAGTCCTGGTAGAACCACATCTTGTCGAAGGTACACTCGCCAAGCACGAATAAACGGGCTATCAGACACCCTTTTAACAAATTTTCTTATCTTCAGGTTGTCCGAAGAAACATCTTCAGAATGATCATAAGTTTTGTGATGTCGGCTAGTTTGTTCCTCAGAAGTAGAAGGGGCTTGTTCTTGATCATTTGGCGTGGTGCATTTAAGTCCCCGTTTTCGGCTGCTTTCTGATAGAGCTGGGATCCCTTCATATACAGAGTTCAAGAGCCAATACTGCAAGAAAACTGAGAGTACATTCCAGATGGCTAAACTTAGAGCCGATGCAATTAGCGACACGAAACTGATGATGAATCCAGCGACGACAGGAGCGAATAATTTGCTAATTAGATCAATTCTCCGGATTCTAGAGTTTAGCTTTGTTAGCAGGTTTGAAGAATGACCTTCTGATATCACCACCACCCTGTCAAGTTTTGAAATTACTGTCACTCTTGATTTGAATGATCTAGAGAAAGGAAAGACGATACAGTTTGACTTTTGAGGTCTAAAACAAACTCTAACCACTGGTATTCTATATTAGGGTAGTCATCGTTTTTTTCTGTATGTTTAAATGGTCCCATCGGGATATTTTGACATCAAAAGTCAACCAAGCTGCCATGATTATTCTCTAGAGCCCAGAAAAACTATATGTTTTGACTTTTGAGGTAAAACATGAAATCTAACCGTTAGCGTATTTCTTGATTTTGGGTAGTTATCAATTTTTTCTACATTTTTATGGAAAAAGATCTGTCTATGTAGGTTTAAATGGGATGGTTTGACCTCAAAAGGATTAACTAGCTATCTTATGCTCAAGAGCCTAGCAAATGGAACAATTTAACTTTAAGGTCAAACACAAAATATAACCATTGACATATATCTGGACCAGGATAGTTATCAAATATTATGTTTAACACACTAGATTTAAATATATGAATGTGTGAACAGGACGATTTGACCTCAAAAATCAAACTAGCTGCCTCTAAATGTGCTGTAGAGCTCAAAAAGTTTTTAAAATATATTTTTTGAACAAAAGATTTAAGTTGACGTATAAGATTATAAGGTCAAACAAGAAACCTAAGTTCTGACATCATTCTTGATGAGTAATTATCAAAACTACCACATGTTACAATGTACAGAAGACAATCTGTTAAGGTTCCAACAGGATAGTTTGACCTTAAAAGTCAATCTGACTATCTAGAATCATACTCTAGAGTTAAGAAAAAGTTTGACTTTCAAGGCCAAGTTCAAAACATAGTAGATTATATATTTCTAGACTAGTAGGCACTGATGAACTTTGATATATGATTGGACAATTACACCATACTCTAAAAGAAAGGTCGATCTAACCTCATAAGTCAAACCGACGAGAGTTAATTTAATTACCATTCTCTTTCAATCAAGATGGTTCCAGCAAGAGTCGAAAGAACAGCAACTGCTCCTGAGAGATTGGTCAGCACAACAAGCAAAGTAAATGTAGTGGCATCTGTGACCCGCAAGTCCGGATAGATTAAAAGTCCGACCATCGTGATTCCCGCAACGATAAATGAGAGGTTTTGTGTTAACAACCAAACTCGTAGAACCTATCAAATATAATTATTTGATATCAAGGTTTACACATAGGAGTTCTATAGTAATTTATCATTATAATACTACAATAGTTTATCTATATATATGTAAACCGTAAATAAAGTAAAATCTTCTTTTACACAAGCTAACTAACAAAGTTAATCAAAGCTAGTATTATTTAAGGGCTAACAATAAGCTAGGAATGAAAGATAACATAGCAGTGATGGATCGAATAGAGACAGAAAACGATAGGATAGAACACCTGCAGAAAAGAATCAACCGTCCTAATTATGGTAGAACGATTAGGGAGATGGTTAAAAGGCTTTGGATTAGGGTAGAAGGATTAATCTTTCGAATCGAAGGCAACATTGGGAGGTCGGTGGCAGTACATAGGGCGAAGTCAATAACGAAGATGGGGACTGGGGAGGGTGATGAAACTCATCTTATGTCTTCACGCTCGCAGACATAAGCGAAAAATAACTACTTGTTTCATAAAACAAACACCACCTACGTTTAAATGATAGATAAAAACTTGTTGCTATTACTAGTCAACAAGTTCTCCGTTCGAGTTCTCCGTGCTTTTTCGATAAAAGGTGTGTCGTCATTCTTGTGTTGCCTCGGATCGAGTTCTCCGTTCGCCTACTGCTATGGCAACTTCTAATGGATCGATTCCAAAGGATTAATGTTTCAAATTCCTTCCTTTCAGATAAGTAATTATAATCCTTATGCATAAGGAATTTGAAACAATTGTCAAATTTCCCCAACGAAAAAAAGCTTCCAAGGAATTCTAGATTCCAATTTCCCCAACGAAACAAAGCCCTATATGAACGTATTCACGCCTATAAGAACATGAGATTGCATTATGCTCACGCTTAAGCGAGCATAGGTTCAATCTCTCTCTATATATATATATATCTTTACACGATAGGAGAAACCATGCGTTCAAAGATGAAATTCTTAATAATAGTTGGTTGTATTCACATATTTTAGCAATAAGAGCTTGGTTAACATGAGCCTAATATCTTTTAGAGATCACCGATAAAAAAAAGTAGGAATTCAATTCTAACAACAAACAAGAAAAAGATAAAAGTTAAAGAATATGACGTAGAAACTAAGCTAGTGGTTAATTAACAAACAAACAAATAGATTGAGGAGTAGGTGCTCATGTCATGTCCAACTCATGCATGTTTTTGGCCGTGACTTAAAAAAGTCTACTTGCACTGATTTCCTCGATTTAACATAGTATTATACATACATACATACATATATATATATATAGCCATATAGGTTAATATCTCTACATCTTATTTTCCCCGTACCTTGTTTCTTGCGAGATTAGGTGTTGTCTTTGTTGTTTGGTTCCTTTCAATATAAGATCATCGAGTATGAGATCGTATAAGACCTTCTGGCGTACGTACCGCCGACTTTTCGTAGTACTAAAAAACATCATCTTGTTTTATAAAATCTATGATTTTGTATGATCTAGTAATCATAATATTAGTTGCAAAGCCTCAGTACCCCATGGTAAAGTGGTAAACATCCCGCGACCGTAGCTAGGCCTCCTCGGCCCCACTGATCCGCTAGTCTTTTCTCTCTTTTAAAATTTGTATTAATTAAAAATAAATAATAGAAAAAAAGTGAAGTGATACGAGGTTAATGTGACAAGAAAGAAAGAATCCTTCATGCTCTAAGTGCTCTTAATTAAGCATTTTAGCATAACCATAAGACAATATGCAATCAAGAAACTAACTGTTGCTTAATTTAGCATTCAACTTCTAAAACATTATTGTTTTTTTTTTGTCAAACCTATTGTTAAATGCTCAAGATCAAATAACATGTTACTTTGGTAGATAAACCTCAAAACTATATTAAAAATAAGGCGGTTGCTGGCGAATTTACACGAATCAGATCTCGGGTTTTCAGCATCATTGAAAAACAATTAAACACATAAGTTAGATCGAGAATTGAAGATTGAACCTTTGGATATGTGGAGCTATCGATCCATTGGCCAACAAGAGGACCGAATACGGTGGTCGAGGCCGACTCGACCACCCCATAAGCTGCCGCCATAAGTAAAGAATCCGGCCAAACACTTATCATATACAAACCCACCGAGAACTCCCATGTCCTATTTTAGTTCATTCATTCATACAAATATATGTTATACAATCAATTTATAAGCAAGAAATTTTGTATTCTACAACTATTCAATAAAACTTTATGATTTAATTAATTAAATTACATATATGATAAGTGATAAAAACTCTTTAATCTGTATTATAAATCGAAAAACAAGTAGAACTGAATAGATTTGAATAAATATTAATTCAAAATCCAAAAAAATAATAATAATATTATTCCTCAACATAATCCTAGGATGATTATGAAGGGGGATTTCATTATTTCAAGATTTAGAAATGTTGCTAGTATATATATAATATGAAGTATAGATATATGTATATTAATAAACACAAGTATATGTATCATGAATGTATAGATACATGCATAATATGTGTGTATGTGCGCAAATTGTGTGTGTGTGGGGAGGGGGGGAGAGAGAGAGAGAGGAGACACCTGGCACCCCATCTGGCCAAGAAGTGGCCTATGTATAGAGAAATGAGAAGACTTGTAGGGATAGGATCTTGATGATGATAATGATGATGGTGTTGTTGATGGGGAAGCTGTTCATCCTCTAGTTTTACATAATAACCCTCCTCCATCTCTCTCTCTCTCTCTCTCTCTCGATCTCTCGATCGAGATGTTTATATATATGCCTGGTTGTATTCTATGACTCTTATCTCTGGGGTGTGTTTGATATTTTGATCCATTAGTTTTTTGCATGGATATATATTTGTAGTTCAACAGGATTATTTGAAATGACACTTATGCCCCTGTAGATGCTGACAACATGAAACATGCCATTGTAGTTGTTATATAAGTAGTTTGAAGCAAAAAAGAACAGATAAAAAATGTTTAGTGGTTTTACGATCTTTTAAATTAAATAAATAAGATTAATATTTATCAATAAATTATTACCGATCAAATTTAACTTCATAAACAATTTAGATGGTTAAATAGGTAATTTCAAAGAAAAACGAAGAAAATAACGGTAATCCAACTAACGAGTATTGTCCGGGCCGTCTAGCATTTAAGACATTTTTCCACAATTAAAAGGGTTCAAATTCTATTATAAACATCCATCCCCCTCATCCATACTCTCTTGGCCACATGCTACATCACATTTCCCTTACATCTCATTCTATCCCACAAACTCTCACATTCATCTCACACAACTCTTCTTTATTTAAAATATAAATAAATAAAATAAATAGAGAGAAGAGAAAGAAGAGGGACTAGTAACCCGCTAGACAGAAGAGAGAAAGTTGGACCAGCGGCTAAGGGAGAGGCTGGTGTTCCAGCTATTCCACAACCTATCTAGCACCCACCCGTTGGATAGATGTGGGTGGTCTAATAGAGTCGAATCAAGTAAATTAGAAAAGACAGAATAATAATTTCAATAAACTTTTAATGCTTGTAAATAGTAAAGGAATACTAGAAAACCAACCTGGAAACATGTCTTAAAATACTACTTGAAAGTTGAAACCTAAGCAAATTTTATATACAAGAGTGGTTGAATTTACAAGTTGCCTCCTACAACTTCCAACTTTGGAAAAATGCATTATCAGAAGAGAATGAGTGACTCTGACTCTGACTGAATACCTTTCCACTAAAAATAAAAAAATATATATGACGAAACGAACTTCGATCCAACATCGTTGGGGTGCAAGAAAGTTGACAAAACCTATGAATCCACAAACTGTTCATCGGCATTAATTTAATGAAAAAAGAGAAAAAAACGCAAAGTCATTTCGACAGAACTTAAACGAGAAAACCCACAAATTGTACAAAACAAAAAATCTTTCTGAAAGAACAATATGAGAACGCGGAAAAAAGCGTTCAGAGTTTCAGACACAGGTGCAGTTTCACACGAATGATTTGATTAGATGAACAGTTCCAAGAGACCTGCAAAAGAAATCGAAGCAAGGTGAGTTTAGCAACATGAACAAAGCGTCGATCCCATTTTTCTCAATATTTCATTTTTGTATTTTGTGGGTCCTGTTTTCGCCTATTGAGGAACACAGAATCACGTTTACTTTCTTTTTATAAGATATAAATAGAACCCGTAAAATAAAACTGCTAAACTGCCAAAAATAAAGCAACTTTCAACACGCATAAATCTAATGAAACCATAACGTTAGTTTTTACGTTTGCAAAAATAGTTACGATTTGTATATTACGTTTATACTTTATACTTAAACATCCATTCATGTCAACTCCAAAGCTAAAACATCATCCATCTTATATTTAAAAGTCCAATGTTCACATTCAGACAGCATGGCCTGTGATAAAGGGTCGAATTATTGATTTAAGAAAATGTACTCTACACGATCTAGCCATCATTCAAGCAACAGATTCTCGAACATTATCCAGATCCTAACACTAGACATTTCTTACCATTTGGATGCAATTTCTTTTTAAAATTTCTATTTTCAGTTAGCTATCGAATTTTGTGCTTGAAACAAATGTTATTAACATCCTAAATCGATTTATTCAAACAAATACTTATAAATTCAAATACAAAAGCAGGGAAAAGAAGTTGGCAGGACAGTGTGCCGTCTCCATTGATAAGATCTGGGACGATGATGTTTGAGATTGATTTTCTGTAGAAATTCGAGAAGTGAAGATGGAAATTACACAAATATTTAACTTGCTTGGGAATGTTAGAAATTGTAAGTTAAACTTTGACGTTTATGATGTAATTAAAGTTTAGGGTGTGTTATGTAATTAGTTTAGAGTTTGTGTGTCAAGTTTGTAAATTATGGTCAGTTATATCCCAGCCCATGTGTTGGTTAAAATGGTGTCATTTCATGTGTATATATATCAGAGGTATGTATCAGAATCAAATGCGGAATAAGAAGACTTTTTTCAGAGTGTAAACAATTGTTATGATCTTATTTCTCCAACACCAATCAATTCATTGTTTGAGATGTAGATTGTTGGACTTTTTCTAATGTTTAATCACAACTGATCAGAACAATATTTATGTTTAAAAACAAGTATTAGTATTAATATTGTATTATGTAATTAGTTTAAATAAAGTGTTGGTAACACACTATTTTGGCGGCAGTTTTAGGACAAACAGCAGCCACCACCACAACTGCCGGTGGGCAGTTGTTTGGCGCCACTATTAACCGCCAAAAATGCTACTATATATATGTATTATGTACAGACAATAGTGATCAATCGTATGTATTTTTTCAGTGCATAACTTTTGTTCTTGTGTTCACATTTTTATACATACTGCATATATACATTCATATCAGTAAGTTATGATCGATAGCATGGAGGAATGCAATCGTGAATGCAATCGTAACTACATGAAAGGGAGACATCAAAGCAGTGAAAAATTAACATGGTATCAGAGCCCAAGGCTCAAACGATCTACGGGAAACACCGACAGAAGAAGAAGAACGACACAAGCAGCGATGGATGATGTTTGGAATCATTTTGGAAATGATTTCTGGAATCATAGAAGGAAGGAAGTCTTAAAGAAGATAAAACACATGAACATACAAGATTGCAGCGACAGTTTTTTGAACAACCATAGATCGAGTTTGGATCTATGGGATACAAGGAAGATGAGGCGTGCAAGATGTTTCTTATGATATGTTCGTGGGCATGTCTATTGGAACTGCCCCAACAAGATAAGAATAAATGATCTCACATGTGATAAAAAACTGCAGAAGCCACAGATTGATAATAGCAACGGTTTGATCATACCAAAAACAACATGGACTGTAGTAGGAAGTGATGAAAGGGGTTGGAATGATATCTGGTACATTTCTGATGAATACCCTCGACATATGACAGGAAATCTGATACTATTGTGACTCGGGTCAAATTCTGCCTAGGTAGAATAGATATCTGCTAAGAGTTGCGAGTGAGACGAGCATTGACTATTGAGCGATTGTAATAAGTATAACAAAGTGATACACATTTATTCTAGAAGAAAAATAGAAAGTGGAAAGGCAAATAAATCAGGACTATAAATCAATCATTCATCAACAGTTCCTGATTTTAGCACTTCATTTTTAATTCTCAGCAATCCCTAGTCTTTGGCATTTTAATCCCCAGTAATGATATGTATGCCTAGTAAATGTGCCTAAAGCATATCCATCAATACATTGTTTGAGATGTAGATTACACATTTTCTCCCTCATCACCTTCTTTGGTTTTGCCAATGTGTTTTAGACCTGTTTTAGGCGTAAAAACAGTTTTCATAATCCCCACCCATTAGCATATCCTGATTTCGAGTATTTTCGATTATTTTTATTAGTTATGAAAAGACTGTTTTAGATTGAGAATAGAGCAGTTTTAGATTGAGAATAGAGCAGATCGTATTTCAATTCCTTCTTTCTTTGATGTACTAGGTGACTGCCCTACATACGGACTAGTGATTTTATTTTCTTTGTTCAGATTCTGCAATATATCTACAATAAATCATAACCACTCTCCTCTTTCAGCTTACTTTTCGTCTATTCCCAACATTTTGGGAATAGGTCTCATCCAAAATTGTGAACTCAAGAACCTCCATATCCCATAATGATCCAAAACCAACAGCGTTTATTCACATGCACCAACCCAGGCAATATCATGCAAGAATGAGAGTTGTCCTCCATTGCCTCTCAACTTGATGCTCTGAAAACCCTTAGCCTCTATTGTTGCAGACAAATGGAATTAACCCTAACAGATTCAATCAGGCCAACAACAAGGATTTCAACTATGGATTTCACACCGGAGATGGTGATTTCATTACCTAGAAGGATCACTCAATATGATAAAACAACTGTATACGAAGATAGAATATTCCAAATTCGAAGGAGGTGACCCAAGCGGTTGGATCTTAAAGGGGGATAAATATATTCGCTACTATGAAACCCTAGTTGAAAGCAAGTTGGAAATTGCTTCCACATACCTAGAAGGTGACGCCCTCAACCTCTCTTGGTTTAACCCCGAGCATACTCAAATTATTAGGAAGAACTCATGAAAATATTACATGAACAGTTGGACATCTATGCAACATCAAACAAATCAGGACAGTCAAGAAAATAAACAAGAATTTGCCAAAAAAAGTTGAACGAGTAGCTGGCGGCCAGAACATTGCCTTTAGGGTTTTTCTGAGTGGTTTGAAAGACTAAGAGCTGATGTACTAATTTGCAATGCAAGGCATCCATATTTCGTTGCTTGAAAGCAACGATGACAATGAACAGATGACCGACAAAGATGCTGAAGTGGATAGGGACAGCCCTAATATGCAAGATAAGGCTGAAATATCTTTTCATGCCATTCTTCGTAGGATATCAGAGGCGAGAGTTGACAATCGTGGTTTAGGGATCCCTCGCGAACATTGCTTGTAAAACAATTGGGATAGGGTGATGACGATTCCTACTTTTGGAGTTGAAATCGGAAATGAAAAAATAATAACCAGGTGTATCATGATGTTTGGGTAGTACTGCCTGGATTGAAAATTATGCCCAACTATTTTCCGTTTCTAATCGTGGAGCTAATCTTGTTTTCTAATCAAATGGTTAGAGGCTTAGAGTCTCTCAATAAGCTGCAAGCCACCTCGAATGAGATTCTCAAATGGTTTGTCTACAAATAAAGAAGGATGCCGAAATTCATGTGCATAATTGCTTGATTTGTTGACCAAATAAATACCACATACTCACTAGTCACTCGAGTTGGCCTACTTCAACCTTTACTGATTCCTGATTGCGCATGGAAGATTTTCTTGTCGGGCTTGCGAATCAAAGGATGTTGATACTCTTTTATTCGTAGTAGATCTATTGAGTAAATAGTCACTTCTTACCATTGGCAACATGCTTTCACAGCTAGCCTATTTCATAAAGAGATTGTTCGCTTGCATGGCGCACCCCGTTCCATTCTCAAAGAGCTGTCATTTTTCTAAGCAAATTTTGACACTCTTAGTCAAACTCGAGCATCCACTTATCACCTACAATATGGGGGTCAAATCACGTGGTGAACTGCCATGTAGAAGCTTATCAATGATGCTTTGCTCATTAACGGCCTCCTTCTTGGCATAAACTCTTGGCTTGGGCAGAATACTTGTTCATACTAGGTATCACACTTCTGGTTAGAGACACCATTTAGAGTACTTCATAGTCATGCCCACCTTTGTTGAACGGACGAACCCTTATGTTTTAAGATGTGAAGGTGAGGGTCAAAATGTCGATTTGGAGGAGCCCTAAATGACTCGTTATGACACACTCCGAATTTTGCACTCAAATCTCCTCATGGCTCAATATCCTATGAAAGATCAATCTAATTCTAAGCGACAAGAGTTATCATTTAAAGTAGGATACATTGTTGCTCTTAGAATCCAACCGTTTCACTATTGCTCTCTGTCTATAAGGAAGTTTGAAAAGCTCTCACCATGCTAATTTGGACCTTACACCGTAATTCGACAAATTAGACCTGTAGCTTACGAACTCTCCCTTCTAGAAGATTCCATAGTCCATACTATTTCATGTTCCCTTACTACATCCTGGACATGGCCAATTGGTTTCTCAACACCTGCACTATTACTAAGTTGCTGGCGCAATGGCAGCATAGTCCCTTAGAAGAAGCCACTTGGGAAGATATGATTTGCTTCTTCGTTAATTCCTAGAATTTTGACATGCTGACAAGGAAAGTTTCCATGGTGGGAGTAGTGATAACAAGCTATACACACTTATTCTAGAAAAAAACATGAGCAATCATTCATTAACAACTCTTGAATCTTAGAACTTAACTTTTAATTCACAGGAATCCCCAGTACATTGAATTTTAGTCCCCACTTTTTAGCATTTCTTAATTTTGAGTATCTTCACTTAGTTACTAGTCCTCTCCATATAGAATTGTGATTTTGTTGAGTTTCTTTGTTCAGATTTTGCAATATATCTTCAATAATCATAACCACTCTCCTCTTTCTCCTCTCTTATCCAAGTTGTCCCAAACAACTCCCACCCCCCACCCCTCTCTCTCCCCTTCTTAAACACTTGTATGAAAACACTGGAATCTTCCACGAGATTCCATGCTCTTAATTGTCATGGCTACGTTAAAAACATTTACATGTGGATATTTTCTCCCCTATTCGAAATTCACAAGGACGGAGAAGAAATAGGCCACACATTCTTCTAGTTAAAGAGAATAATACGAGGGTAAAGAAATAATGATTATCACTAAAACCATTTTTATCAATTGCTAATATTCTTTACTTTTTCTAAAATCCATGGTTTTATTAAAGATTTTAAAAGTGTCAAGTCAGAGGTTGTGGAAAAAGATTTACCCTATAACCATGGGTGGAGCTACATGATCCCAGTGTACGTTAAAAAACTGCAACACCTTGTAAAGTATAAAAACAAAATGAAATTATATATTTTCTATTCTAGTTCACCTCCTAAAGAAATAGTAATTAAAAAAATCTTATGGAAGTACATACTCTTTTCTACAATTCATCTTCAAGATTTTACCCATTACAATCTAGTGATGCTTATGTTGAGTTGTGGAGTCAAATCTTCCCTTTTGACCGTATTGTCGGTACATAGACTTAACAATGGATGTTCATCAAAATCCAGACCTAATGGTGACGATTTGGCCCATTGTGGGCTGTGGCCCACAAGCATTATTAGGTCAAAATTTTGTCTTTAAATAGAATTCCTTGTATACATAAACAGAAAGCGTCTGTATAATATATAGTTCGCCTATGGAGGTAGGCACGTAGCACTATTACTCTAATCATGTGAACCACGTAAATCCTTGTGTTCTTATTGTTTTCATGCATCTGTATCCGTTGTTTATCATTTTCTATTCCAAACAGTTTAGGCCTAAACAAATTAAAAGTTATTCACTTAATAAAATAAGTCAAATCTTGGAATACATAGGTAGATGGTTGGTAACCTTTATAAATTAGATTGGGATGCATTACCTCCTCATCCTATCAAGAGTCATCCAGCAACTCTTCCGAGTCAGAATCACTTGCATTATAACCTGACAAATAAATTAGCAAAAAAATAAGTGACAAGAACAATACCTTACACATGAAAACATGCTTAAGGGGTATTAGGATTTGTGTTTTGGAACTGATTATTCAATTATTGCTAATTCATGATAACCAATTTCTAATGTTTGGATAAACAGATTACTCTTCTACTTATTTAAGAGGCAATAATTAGTTTTGGATAATCCGTTTCATACTAAAATCAATAAAACTGCTTATCTAAGGATTAACTAAAATTTTCAATTTACCCATTCTTTTAACCTAACTTTTACTCCATTTTACAAAGTGTCTCTCTTATTCACTAAAATGTCATTTTGGTCATTTTATATGTTACCTCTATACACAATCTAAATCTGCCAAACACTTAAACATGTCATCATGAATACAGAAAAAGCATATCCACACACTATCTACTACAGCTCATTTTTCTGCAGCTAATTGTCTAAAACTTGTTATTTGATATCACACAATCATTTTAAAAAATGCACATCTTAACACCCATGGCACATGCATACGTAATTACATAGAACATACATGCCCCACACGCACAGAGAGAGAAAGAGAGAGAGAGGACCTGGGCGTTTATTACTAACTTTCCAAACTGAAGATCGGACTCTTGCAGCTCTTGTCATCCAAATTTTTGCCTGCAATACAACGTTGTGAACTAACATAAAACAAAAACTACTTCCAAGACAAGATAGTGAAACATAACATGAATCAAGAGAGAACCAAACATGAAAATATAAAAGGGTTATTGGCAAAAGAACTGTTTTAAAGAAATACATATATACTAATAACGAGAGAAAATTTGAGTATTTTCATATGCTAGCCAAATGAAAATGCAACACATTTCATGAAACATGAGTATACTCCAAAATTCCATGAAAAACGCAACATAAGCTTAGGCACATAGTTAAAGGAAAGTGTTGACCATGACCCTATTCGTGAGCTGTTTCAAGAAAAATTGGCAATCTTGTAGACCTAATTGTATCACAAATAACAATTCTTTATGCAATAAGACAATCTTAAATAGGCAACTTCAGCTTAAAAAGTTGTGAAAAAAGGAAGCAACCTTTGCAGGACAGCAAAAATAAGAAATTGTTGCAATTTATGAGGTAGATGGAGTGTAATTCCTTTCTTCTTATTTTTACAACCTTATACAACTAGGATTTTTGACCAAAGTATGCACTACCATAACAAACAAATATCTAAAACAGAAAAACCAAAAAAGAAAAACACGGGTATAGTACTACAATAATTTATCTTTGTTTAAATTTCAGCTTTATGCACTACAAGACACTAGAAAATTATTTTTAGGGTATGCTGAGTAAAGCGGTGGCTGGATTTGCGCTTTGGAAGTGATTATCTGATATTGAATACTCAAAAGCTGATAAACAGACTTAATAAGTCAGGATGTAAGAATAGTGTTTTGTTTGAACTTTGAAGTTGTAATAATCACATGTTTGAGTGTTTAGCAATTTCTCATTATCTAAGAGGTTGATAAATTAAATGGCCATAAAGGAAAGTTTTAAGCAAAAAGGGGAGAGATGTGTGAAATAGGAATCAAAGTCTCTCAGATTATGTTAAGGAGGTAAACGGGTAACTTTATTTTTACCTTTAGATAACCACTTTCGTTGTAGCCAGTATGAAACATAATGACGTGCAAAACTGATTATCCAGAACTAAATACTCATAATCATAAGCAAGACTCGTTTATCGGACATAAAAAACCAAATCTTTAATCCAAACACCTCCTAATTTTTTATTTGTGTTTACTCAAGCTTCGGAAATCCAACAGCGCGATAGTGATGTTACTTTTTATACTAACAATCAAATAGAAATACATAGAATATAATCTTGGTGTAACAAGGCTATATGTCATAAGTTAGATGAAACCACCCAAGAATATAGATATGTAGTTCTCATGGGAGGATTGGAGTAATTGTCTAATTGATTCTAAATAACCTGTTTTGTCAAGCTACTTCTTGCAAAAACTAATTTGGATGTTTCAAGCAATTAGAACTTACAAAAGCAAAAGCAGCTACTAGTATCTTTCAAAAAATTTAACAGTTTGTTCTTCCAAAAAAGTGCATCCAAATTCAATTGTAGAAGTAAAAATTACTTCCACCAATCTGTTTGACCTTTAATTATCCTCAAAAGTCAAAACTTCAAAGGGAGCTTTTTACAATGGACAAATAAGCCCCAAAACTCAATCATCATATCCCCCCCCCCCCCCCACCCAATAAACATGCATATTGCAAATTGAAAATCCAAGTCAAAATCAAACCTTTTGATGATCTTTTGGAATCCCATAACCATTATAATACATCTGAGCAACCAACACCTGCATAGACAGATCCCCTGCTTTGGCCTCTTTCAGGGTATCTTGAAACCACCTCCTCAAGCAATCAGACACCACATCCGACAGCGGCAGACGGTGGCTCTGCTTCTCCCCACTACCGCCGCCGCCGCTGTTGTTGCCATTCTCCATCTTCTTTTCCAACTTTGACCCTCAAAATCGAAAGATTTTTTCAAGATTCGATGTGGGTTCCTCAAAATTTAACAGAATATTTAAGACTCGATGTTGGTTTTCCTAAAAAGCTTAAAAAATATTTCTTGGATTTCTGAGTTGTCCTCGGTAATTCGAAAGGAACAGCTGAGCTGGGTTGGCTTACGGTGGACGGTGAGAAGTGGGCACGCGTAGAATGCAGTGACACACATAAATATATATTTAAATTCACTAATTTTTGTTTGTATACGAGTAAATGAGGAATTACCACGAAATTTTATTGAGGGGTTTGGAAGAAGAAGTTATCAGTAGAGGATCAGAGACCATGGAGGCGGCTGTCAATAGTCAAAGAAATCAAAAGAGCAAACGATATCGTTTTAGCCTATGCTCCCGGCTCACCTCATCGTTATTTAATGTGAACGTGAATTTGAGATGAAAACTATGATAGCATGTCATCCATATCATATCTTTTTTTCCTTGCATCACACTTAGGGGGTGTTTGGTAGAGATAAAAGAAATAGGAAGAATTGGTTTCTCTTATTTGGAAGAAATGGTTATAGTTTTGGGAGGAGAAATGGTTTCTCCACCCATTTTCATTTCTCTCCTTCCTTTGTATT
>JAUEJL010133584.1:0-35671 GCA_032274825.1 Drosophyllum lusitanicum | reverse complement strand
GCAACAAATTAAAAGTTTGATACACACAATATAAACTTTTAAAGTTCGATACACACAATAGCAAAACGTGACAACTTGGATACATTTTAGTGAACTAAACCCTACTAAATAATCATACTTTAAACTTTAATCACCAAAAATAGTTCAAGTATGCTTCAAAATGAAAAATACATGTATACAAAACTATATATGTTAAGAAAATTAAATAAATAAGCAATATAAAGATAAAAAACATTTTTCGGATATCGGATACCCAAATATATCCGAAACTTCAAAAATTACTATCCGAATTTTCAGATAATTTCATATTGGACTTCCGGAAAATCGATTCGGATGCTCGGATTCGAATTATTTTGAACACCCCTATGAACAACAGTATTTGGTTGAAGAAAAATGAATGACTTAGTTAACATCTACCAATTATATATTCTCTCTAACTTTTTACATTTCAAGCATTGTTATTTGTTGCTTCAAGTTTTTGAATAAAACTAACTTCAACATAACATATTAACCCATTATAGCTACTTTACACGTTCTTTCCTATAATTAACATACATGATACAAAAAGTTAAGCAAATTCATATCCATGTGTCGCTACTGCTACCACCACATGATCTTTATTGTACTCTTGATTGACTTATAGCTTTTCAAGACAATTTCTTCTAATGTGTTTTCTTTACAACAATGGCAAAGCTTCATTTTGATCTTTAGCTTTGATTTTGACCTTGATCTCTCTTTTCTAAAATCCTACCTAACATTCCCCTGTACTTAAACTTTCACAATGCTTATTATTCATAATCAAGTAATCACAATGATGTTTTCTAAAGATATAATCAATTTATCGAATATATTCCATTTGTTTATCTACCTAGTTTTCTTCTTGCATTTTAAATAGCGTCGTAGTTGCTTTAGGTATAAATAATTTTCCCTCGATTTTGTGATGTCAAAACTCTCCATTTTTGCCTATAATCTAACAACTATATTCCTATGTGACAATCATGAGAAATTTATCTCCAAATCTCGGAAATGATCGAGTTATAAGCTTTTCCCATCATCGCCCTTTGATCTGTCTCAAATACGTCATCCTCGTTCACATAAGTCCATTCAAGGCTTGATTAAGACCTAGACAAAGCAAATACCATCATCTTTGATCCTCGTAAACCAAAACATTAGAGCTTCTAGTTTTTGTGCCTCTATATCTGCAAATCCCGTGGGTTTTACGTTTGTTCCACCATCACCACCAATTTGTTATGAAATTTTCCCCCATCTTAGTGGAGATTTGACGTGTTTTGAATGAGAAATCAAGACTATATGTCTGAAGTTAACTCAATCATTTAAAATAATTATGATAGAGTTAACAAATAACATGTAAAACCTTCTCTCTAAGTGTCTCACAAGAAAAAAAACCTTGAATAATTCTCTATATACTATATTAGCTTATTTATTTATTTAATGATCTTTTATAAATCAAACTTGCAAATCTTATAGAAACATAAGATAAACTAGATTATTTACGAATAAATATTCTATATATATATATACACTACCAATAGTGAGTGGTACAGGATTGCGTGTTTATTTTATTTAAATCGATTTAGATGAATCTTAAATTAACAATCCACGCTTTTTGGTGATTTGTTGAATGGGATGCTTGATTTCCCGACACAAAAAAAAAAATATATATGTTTGACAATGTATATGGATTATTGGCAAGTGTTTGAAAGGAACCACGTTATATAATCTTTTTTTGTTGCTCAATTTTTAAGTGGTTTAGGAGGTGGCGACGGTGTGTCGACGATGTTGGAGGTGGTGGGGGTGTGGTAGTGATGTTGGAGGTTTGGTGATGGTAATCTAGCAAAGAGATAGGGAGAGAGAGATGTGGGACAAGAGAGCTTTTAAAGTTGTGAGATTTGTTTTTATCTTATTTCTTTATTTTTTTAAAATCAATTTAGAGAATAATAAAAAAAGTAAAAAAAACAAGGCACGAGTATTTAGGTCTTTTTATTTTGAGCAGAGATCACACCCGTAAAAGGTTTGGTCATGGGATCAAAACCGTAAAATTTAATATGGATCTAAACCGTAAAAACTATCAACGCACATGGATCAAAAATGTAATTAACTACTTTTAATGGTAATTATTCATTATTATTATTAATAACATTTGCTTATTTATTAATAAAAAATTTAGAGTTAAAAAATGAACAAAAGAAAGGTTAAAGTTTTGTCTTTTCAAGTGCCCCTGGATTAGTATTAAAACGAAATGTAAACCGTATAATCAATGTTTTAATTTTTGAAGTACAAAAACTAATCTACAGTCTTGTGCAAACTGCATAGACCAAAAATGTAATTAACTATTTAAAAAAGATTGTTTTAAATGCAATCTATTCTCTATCTTACCTTGCTAACCTCCATCTCCCCCCCCCCCCACTATCTTTGAGTTTCATCACCTCCACTACAACAACTCTAGCCGCCACACTCAAAACCCACCTTTAGCTGCCATGCTCACAATTAACAACTTCCAATAACTAACTAATTAATAGCAACAAAAGTCTAAAAGTCAAATGCATAATAAATGTTATCTGCCAAGGGCAGGTTTTAAAACCGTGAAATCACAATGTCACCACCATGAATCGTACTCAAATCCATTACGAGGTTCAAACCAAAATTAATCATCAAACAAATGTTCCAGTGGTATCCACTTTACGAGTCATCTTACCCAAAGAACCGTCTCTCACAAGCACATATTCTCAAGTCACCTGCATGAGTACAAGACATGTTTCAATAAGCAAGAGTCAGCTTACGCCTCTTGAGTCAATAGGAATTTGAATACCAAATCATGAAAACATTAGTCTTAAATCGAATATGATAATAAATAATTAACCACACCGACCCATCGTATATTGATTTGAACCCGAAATCTCGCAGTCATGTAACACTTATCGGGTCAAATGTTATATCAAATCATTAATATCATATAGTCACACCATAGTCATAATCATTGTCATAATCGTAATTGTGTATCAATACGGTATTCCTAATGGTAAGTCTAAACCCGCAAAGGAAACCCCCTTCGCTACTTACATGCTAGGAAATCCATGTACCAATTGGGTAGCTACTCCCAATCTATACACAAGTATACTCTGACTCTGCTTTCACTACACCAAATGTGCAAGGTATGATTACCTCGCGTTGTCATTTAGAGTGTACATACAAACGGAGGTCAACCGCCCATCCCTTCCTTACACCCTCGCGGTGTTCCGCGTATGACCTTACCCGCACGGTCACACGTCACTTTAGTACACAGGTACCAAAGTACCCGCACACCACTTACTACACGGATTGTCTAGAAAACCCGGTGACTCGCATAGCTAACACTTTATCCTAGAAGGGTATAATAGTTCATCTAGACCCATAATTGTTTCATATCATGTAGGGTGTTTACCTCCACCCTCTAAGTCCAATCATGCATATAACATTCACTAACCAACCGTAGTATGTATATGCCAATATATAATCAAGTATACATGCACATCATATCAAGTAGTGTCATTCAAGTATTCTAATAGTCATCATGTAATATATCAAGTTAAACTTAATAAAACCCTTCAAACATGTTATTGTCTTTGTACTCAGTTTTGGAAATGCTACTAAACTCACCCGAGGTCCTGAAAGTAAAAGCCGAGTGCATCGTCAGAAAGTCTACCGAGAAACCTAAAAAATAAACGAACACTCATAAAGGACATTTGAGTAAGAACTAATCTGTAGCCTTCTATCAATCACTAAGTGGCAATCGCCAAGTAGCATTCATCATAGCCTGGCAATCACCAAACACGGATCGTGAAACAACAAAAGGAAGTTGGCGATTGTCTTGAAGCCCACGCCATCCACCCCTCGCCAACCTAAGGGCCTCGCCAACCAGGAGTTGGCGATCCTTCACTTCTCCACACCAACACAGTCGATGAACAGATCATGAACCCTAACAAATTGATTTTCGATTCTCAACCTAAATACATTATTCAGGTTCCATTAAACTAATAAAACATCCAAGATCAAACCCTAATCATTAGTTTTGATTTTTAATCACAAAAGCCTATTGATTTTGGGGTTCTCGGTTTTAACCGTCACCCTCCTCACAAGCACTGCTTGATCGATTTCTATCCTAAAAACACCATGAAAACCATGATTAAACACATTCAAGAGTATAGGAGGCTTAATTGTATGATTTGATTCACAACTAACCTTGATTCCTTGATTATTCTTTCTTCTTCTATCGACCGATAACTCACAAACACACACACACACAACTTCTTCTTTTGAAACTGCCGACTAATTGAGGCTCCTCTTAATTAGGTTAACACTAATACAAGATTACCTCCTAACTACTCCTTAACCCCCCTTTAGTTTTCTATCTTTTCATATGTGACCCTTAAGGTTTCCATTTACTCAAATGTACAACAAATAACCACTAAAATACAAAAGAACTTCATTTATAAAACCGACAATTTGTGTGAAAATTACAACAATCCTTTATAATATTTATTATTGAAAACTCTGATCATTACAAACCACTTTTGGCCTCCGCTCACAAAACACATATGGCCACTCCCAAACACCACCCTTCTTCGGCCGTCACACTCGTAAATGACATCCGACCACCCCCAAATACCACCCTTCTCCGGCTACCTTCGTAACATCGTCATTTTGAGATCCAGATTTTTCTTTTAAAAACTATTATTTTAAGTTTTCAAACCGCGTGTACAAGTAGCGAAAAGTTAAGTGGCTAAATTATATACAAATCAAAACCAGCCACATATTACAAATAGTATTGGTGTTACTGTGATCAAACGGCCGATCATTCAAAAGAATATTTACAACGTAAGGTAACATGCAAGTGTTCCTCCCAAATATACAAAATCCAACAAGTACCCGAGCTCACAAGCCTAAGGATCACCTGCAACACGGGGGAGAGTATCTTTTAGCTTTTTAAAGCTAGTGAGTATAAGATAACATAAAGATCAATATAAGCACATCATATATCAGCAACAATGATCAAATAGTGCTATCATAGCATCTCGTGATGAGCTGACGTAGTCAGAAGGCAACATAATCTTGCAGGGTAGCTAGCCCGACTCAATGCACCTAATTGAGGTACCAGACACATCAACCGCACCGGTGGCTGAGCGGGTTGCGGTCCACCATTACGTTATGAAGTCAATTGACTCCACTGAGTATAGTGGGAACCTGATCCCCAACCGCTCGAGGAACATTGGGCTTGCAAGGCCCTAAATACCTATCCAGGTACCGTTGACGTTATCATCGACCCGCAGGCCTCAAGGCAATCCCAGTCCATCGCTGATCTCGATAATGGAGTATACAGTCTTCATGTCCGGATCCGATCACAAACACATAAATGATCCATTCAGGATCCCATTGCGCGCATAAAATCACGTATCATAATCATGATTCATATCTTACACTATTAAGTGCATATTATATAATTTCAATAAGTTACTCATGCATGCAATAAGGTAATCTACCTTTTGTTAACATATTTAATATTTATGATAATATATAATATAGGTATATTAATTCTTATGTTATCCGACACTACCTGGAAAACTACAGCAGGCAGATATTGTGTTCTGGTTCTTCCTGATCGTCAGGTTCACCTATAACACTATTTCTTACATTTAGACAAACAAATGCACAAAGAACAACTAAGTACTTGAAACAATATCCTAATGGTGTTCTTAATCTATTTACTAACTTATAACAACAGTCTAAACACCAATACGCGAAAGAACAACAAAAAACAACATTTTGGCATTTCTGTCCGGACGCGTCGCGTTCGTGCAGACAGTGGAAATATTACAGTTTTGCATAGCAGGTGCAATTCGACCCAAAACAATACCAATTCAACTTTGGTCATTTTTCAGTTATTACTAACATCTTTTAACACTTGTAAGAGCTCTCTAACTTCCAAAACACCTGCTCAATTAATTCAATCAAAAATCCAACTTAAATTAACAAAGAAATGTCCAATTTGGCTAATTCTTGGAATTCATTAATTCTATCACTTCTAATGTATAATTCTTACTTAATATGATTTATAGAAGCTATAGGAACTGATTGAAGCAATAAAAATCAGTCCTTGGTGGTCTTTTCCATTTTTTGACCATTTTTTACCCATTTTGAGCAATTTCTTGAACTTGAACAAAATCAACACTTCCAATCCAATAGTTGAGTTCTAATCAATCCATATGAGTTGTACGAATAATTAGAACACAAAAAACCAGTTCTTGATGGTCAAATGGAGTTTGACCCATTTTGACCTAAACACTCAAAACTCAAGAACAAGGGTGAAACATTAACTTACAAGTTGGATGGGGATGAAGAAGATGATTAAAAATAGATTGTCACTTGACTTTGTTGCTGGAATATGAAGGCTTGATGATTTGTCTCCTTCAAAGCTTCAAGAGCACAAAAGAGATAAGAAGGTATGGTGTGTGTGTGTGGGAATACACACGTATGTGTGTCTGTGTATAATATTAGAACCGACCCAAGGGTTCTAATTATCCAACAGTGGGTATTTTATTTCCCTTTTCAACTTGCAACTCAACACCCAATTACCCGTTTCAACTATCGGGAATATTGTTGGAATCCTTACTTGGAAACCGTTTAATATTTTATTATTTGTATCTATTTTAATTATTATTTTTATAACTTCATTTCTTAATTATTTTCATAATTTATATCAATAACTTGAATATAAATATTTAATTTATTTATTTAAAATAATTGACGTACCAAAACCACACACGTATAGACCCGTTTTGAGGACGTTACAACCTTACTCACAAACCACCTACCGCCACCCCTAAACATCTTCTATGAGTTCTAAACCTTGAGAAAACCCATTAACACACACAATCCCCCTACTTAAGTCTTTGTCTCACATTTTCAAAGCCTAAATTTTTGATGAGACCCTAATCGAAGCCCCAAATTTGGAGAACACACAAATATGCTCATATCTATCTCTCAGATCTATATCCCTCTATCGGATTTCTCTTTCTCCATCTCATACTCGGGCCAGTGGCCACCACACACGGTTACTTCAATACTTCATTGCCCTAAAACCACTTCAACCAAACATAAAATGAAAACTCCACCCCTTCACCTAAAACATATTTTCTGTTTTTTTCAGAAAATAAAAACTCCATTATTTTTCACGGAACAATAAAAAATGAAAAATAAAAAAAATTCTCATACTAAACACAACCTTATGTTATTTTGATTTTTTATTTCCTTTAAATAATTTAAGATGAATTAAAAATTAGAAAATATATATAAAAGTAATTTAGTCATTTAAACTTAGCGAAAGACTAAATTCATAAAAGGTTTAATAGTTTAAACATCAAAATGTAAAAATAAAACATAAAAACCACAAAATTGCATAAACAAACGAATGTAATAAATAAACTCCCTTTTGGGTTTTTTTTTTGGTGTTTCTCATAAGCTTCGGGGAGACTCTCACGTGTGCATCCACCTGCCAATCACGTGCTAATTCCCCAATATTGAAGCGTAGTTAGTAGTAGTTCGATCATTTAGATTTGAAAACCTCTACTCATCTCACAACTTTACCTTCTTCATTCATCCCACTTATTAAAAGTTTAAAACTGCTTTTTCCTCTTCTCTTTCACACATTAACACCAAAAACACACATACCAACTTCACTTTTTCTCAAAGAAAACCATTCTCTAGGGTTTCCCTTAATCCCCTTTTCACAATCAAAACCCTCAAAATCTCTCCTCCTTTCCGCTTACCTAATAATTACACCACTCAGTATCATATATGCGTTTGTGGGCTCTCTGGAGTGGGAATTTGAGGTCATCTTTGTGGCTTCTGTGCCCTTTCCGATGCAATTGTTGTGATGACTCATTTCCTTCAACGATTATTTGGTAATGGCGGGGCATTTGTTTTCGATAGCTGTATTGATTTTGTTTGTTGTCGTCGTAACAAAACCTGCCTCGATCACTGGGATATCGGATTCGGATGATGGCGATGCTTATGATAATGATTTGTTAGGGAGTGAAGACGCATTTGGAAGTTTGTTTCGTCAAGACTACTCGCCGCCGGCCCCGCCACCACCGCCGCCGCACCCGCCGTCGGCTTCTTGTGAGGATGATCTTGGTGGGGTCGGTTCCTTGGATACTACTTGTCAGGTTGTTTCTAACTTGAATTTAACCCGGAATATATATCTAGCTGGAAAGGGAAATTTTTATATACTTCCCAATGTGACTATCGATTGTTCGGTTGTTCCTGGTTGTGAAATCGGCATAAATGTTACTGGTAACTTTACTTTAGGTGAGAATGCCCAAATATTGGTTGGGTCGTTTGAGTTAGAGGCTATGAATGCGGTTTTTGCTAATGGGTCTCTTGTGAACACCACTGCTTTAGCGGGTGATCCGCCCGAGCAAACTAGTGGGACACCTCAAGGGCTTGATGGTGCTGGTGGAGGTCATGGGGGGAGAGGTGCTGCGTGTTTGGTAGATGACGTAAAGCTTCCTGATGATGTTTGGGGCGGTGATGCATATGCATGGTCGAGTCTTGCAAAGCCATTGAGCTATGGAAGTAAAGGTGGGACTACGAGTAAGGAGATAGATTATGGGGGAGGTGGTGGTGGAAAGATAACGGTTGTGGTAAAGGGTAATATTGATATGAATGGTGTTTTATTGGCTGAAGGTGGAGATGGGAGCCCCAGGGGTGGTGGTGGTTCAGGTGGCAGCATATACATCAAGGCTTATAAAATGTAATATCTTTTTCCCTTCTTTAGAATTGTTAGTATTATACCATAGATTGCTTAGATAGCAAGTAATCTATATTACTATATCAGTATATCCGCTGTTTAGAAAATAATGTTCAATAGCTTAGGAAAATGTTATGTTGGCAGATTCCTTTTTGGAACTTTGTTAGGCAAGACTCTCAGAATCATGCAACTGTGGATGCCATTGTAGCACTGATGAAGAGGGTGTTATCTTTGCTAGTTTTAATTTTATCAGTTTGGTTTCATTAATTCCGTGGATAACATGATATTGAAATTTCTTTATAATGCTTATGAATAGCTTCTTTTGAGTTAGCAACTCTTGTCTTGCATAAACATAACTTTATTAAATGATAGTATTATTTTTAATGCATTGGGAAATTTGCCTTTAAGTCCTTGCCCTATATAATGGCTTCGCCAATTATGTGAACCTAGATAAGTAATATAATAAATCAGGACAGCGAAAAGTTTGTGATATTTGGATTCTCCTGATGTCATTTTGTTACCCAGAATTACTGATTATTTCTTTTCTACTTCTCGATAATCTAATACAGTGTCTTGTTATAGACTTCTGCTGACATTTTGAAGATGACATTTATGATTCTCAAGCATGCTTGTAAGCACTGCAGCCACCTTACAAACATGAATCTTTTTTATTCCATAGTAAACTGTGATAGGCTAGAAATGTACCTGTCAACCTGGAAGAAATTCCGAAGTGATTAATTCCAATAAAATGAGAGCTCTTTTCAAATGTTCCACTTAATTCTAAATTTACTAGTTTTTCCCTGTAAGTCTTGGCGGATTTCGTCACAACCACCTCTTGGGAAATGAATCCTCTTTTGATCGATCTATTCTAAGATCCACATTAGGGATGACCAAAATATCACAATTGTTTTTGTTCTTACCTTTAACACTTGGAAAATGTTTACGTTAGGACTTTGATTTTATATTAGGTTCTGAGAATTTGAGTCCTATGTAGTAATCTTTTCGCGGGGTTGGTTTTAGATTATTCTCCAATTACCAAACGAGAAGTAATAGTAATGATATTAGAAGTTTTAGTAATGTGATTTATGATGCTCATGTTCCAAAAAGAACATTGGTTCCAATTGGTCGTGGGGTTATTAAACACTGATAAAGATGGTTAGTGAACTAGATTAATTAAGTATAGCTCGGTGTTTGACTAACTATTAATAAAAAAAGATTGATGTTCAATGTTTCTTGATGTTTTTAGACATACGCAGTTAACCATTCGCAGAGGATCTTAGATTCTTAGTCTTAATGGTGAGAGATCGTTGGACAACTATACTTGCTCTCTTAAAGGAGCCTTGCATTTATGAATGTTTGTATAATGTGTAACGTATGGGGAATTTCACTTGTATTTGATTATGTTTTACACATTGCTCGTCTTAATTTTCTGCTGCACATATCTTTCCATGTGTAAAACATGATTCCCTACATGTTAATACAATTGCCGCTCCTTTATTTTAGTGCTGGCTGAGAAGAAGCTTCCTTGTATCTAGTATGCTTTATCTGTTTTCTGTTCTTCCGATATTACCCTTTCTTAGATCCCGGTGTATGATGCTGGTTTAGTAGTGGACTCCACATGTCACCTTTTGTCTCTATACACATTGATGTATATTGAAAGTGAACCCAAATTTATTTTTCATCAAGACTACAACTGAATTGAAGTAATATATTAGGTAGAGTTCTTTAGTAAGCATGTGCGGTTGAAGATGTCAATAAGTTTTAAAAGTTCAATAGCATTGATAATGCCTTTTGAAGTAGGTGAAATTCTCTTAGTTGTGTAAAAACTTGAGTCAAGTAATGTATTGCGTACAGTCTCACTTAAACTGAGCTTCTTCTTTTGAAGTGCAGGACTGGAATTGGCAAAATAAGTGCTTGTGGAGGTAATGGTTTTGGCGGTGGGGGTGGAGGAAGAATTGCTACAGATGTGTTTAGCAGGCATGAAGACCCTAAAATCTTTGTCCGTGGTAGGAACCCTTTTTTTTGCTGTCTTTGAGTTATAATTTATATCCTTTAATTTGCATATGCATGTAGGATTTTATCTTTTATCTTGATTTTCTTTTTCAATGTTTTGATTTATTTATTCCTTCCTGTTTTTTTTTTTGGGGGGGGGGGTAAAATAAATAAATAGCGTTTGAGCAATTTCATTGCTTTATTTTTTATGTTACGGTGCTTGATAAAATGTTTCTGACTTTCTTCCCTTCTATCAGTTCATATCTGAGAATTTGTTAGAAACCACTCTTATCTTCCGTATCGTCGTCACCAATTTGTAAAGATGAAAAAAACCTGGGAATTAGGAAACCCTAGACAGACTAAATATAAAAAAATTCATTTTGAATTTTGGCATCTATGTTTATACTAGGAAAGTAAATGTGGGCATTCTATGTAACTCTAGGTTGACGGTGATGTTGAAGCTATAAACAGGAAAGGGGATGAATGAACACTTTTTTTGCTTGCATATGTATAGATTATTCATACTAAAATTCGAGACTATAATGCCAAATATGGCTTATTAACTCCTGTCTATAGCTATGTATTGTGTGCTTGTTTTGAATTTAAGTTGTAAAGTATATACTTGTTTCTATATTTGATGTTCTTTTTATCCTGTTCCAGTTATTAAAATTAGAAATTGTTGGAATCAAAATCCTAAGGCTACATATCATAGACCAGATTTAGGCACCTTAGACTTTCGAAGTTTGAACTATCTAAGTGTGACCTAAGTAGTCATGATTTATACAGTGTTTTTACTATAGGGGGTCTCATTTTTTACGTTTTTATTCTGTGCAGGTGGTAATAGTCTTGGCTGTCCAACGAATGCGGGTGCTGCAGGAACTTTTTATGACGCTGTGCCCCGAAGCCTTATAGTTGATAATTTAAACATGACAACTGACACGGACACACTTCTTATGGAATTTCCATATCAGCCTCTTTTGACAAGCATTTTCATTCGGAATTTTGCTAAGGCTGCTGTTCCCTTACTTTGGAGCCGTGTTCAGGTCACTTTCTCCATTGATTACTTGATTTTGCACTATATCTGTACCTTGTTTGGCTTTGCTTTTCTACATTCAGTTTAATCACTATATCTCTATATCTAACCTATTCTATTTGAAGAGAGATCCATGCATTATTATTTACTGCTTGTTATTACGGGGATTCATTTAGGTGCAAGGCCAAATTAGTCTCTTGGATGGAGGTATCTTGAGCTTTGGGTTGGCTCATTATGCTTTATCAGAATTTGAAGTACTTGCAGAAGAGCTGCTGATGAGTAATTCTATCATCAAGGCAAGCAACTATTTTATCCAACTCCATCCTTAAATTTTTGTACTTTAATATATGGATTGTAAATGCAAATGCTGTACATATCTTGTACGTGTGGTCTCTCTAGGGTCTTCCTTGTTTCCAAGAGCATCATTTTCTTCAGGAGATACTTGGTCATTCATAAGTATAGATATTGAATTCAATATGTTAAAGCTTACCCTTTTAAATAGTGGTTGTTTTTATAAATATCTGTTTTCATGTGGGTCGTTGTTTTATGAATAAGTTTCTGTTTTCATGTGGGAATATTAGATATTCTCAAATTATTTTTTTGGTATCAGGAAAAGTAGTTGAAGTTGTAGTTGTTAATACATCTTACATCCTACAGTCTGTGGTTGAAGTTGCCCTAATTTGTGTTCTCTTATGTCTTTGGCTCCTTACAAAAATAGTTTGATGATTGTGGTTTCTGTTACGATTGCATTTGAAGAAAGACGCATACCCAAATATTTTTTCTTCTAAAAGTAGGACAATTTTGAATATACTATTCGAAAATGAGATAATTAACCTGTGATGAAAGGAGTATCTTAACCGCAAAGTAAATGGTTTACTATGGTAGCTAAAGTCGTGTTTTGTAAGATGTTTTTCTTATGCATTCTTGTAGATGGTAGCGCAATTTTGACCCATTTACTTATGAACGGGGGTTATTGTGGGATAGATTATATCTTTAACGGGTCAAACAACACTTCGATCAAATGGGTCAAACAGGTTAAATGGGTTAAGGGTAAAAAAGTAACCCATTCCATGAAACCTTGAAATAATTTGAGTTTTGTAATCATATTTGACACCCGAGTTATTTATGAAAAACAAAAAATGCTGGACAAAAGTGTTTTGGGTCAACCTGACCTGTTTCGACCATACAAAAATTACTTAGTTTGACCTGCCACCTCTAGTTATTGACAATGGCGTTTGGTATTTTCAGGTTTATGGGGCTCTGCGTATGTCTGTAAAAATGTTCTTGATGTGGAATTCACAATTGATTGTAGACGGTGAAGGTGATAGGAATGTGGGTACTTCCGTTCTTGAGGCTAGCAATCTTATTGTTCTTAAGGTACTCAGAAGGCTATGTGATTTGCTATTTCCTGTAGTATGCTGCCCAGTCTTGATCCTGTGACTGATCACACATTTCTTTTTCAGGAATCTTCTACAATACATTCTAATGCGAATCTTGAGGTTCGTGGGCAAGGTTTGCTAAACTTGTCAGGGCCAGGCGACTGCATCGAAGCACAGCGACTGGCTCTCTCACTGTTTTATGGTGTCAATGTAAACATCTACATCATTTTTTATCTGTTTATGTATATTTATTGGGATATAATAGTATCTTTCAAGTGAAATTTTTGTCAGTGAAGGTTGACTATGATATTCCAGTTACCTGATTCCTTTGCCTCTTGTTGTTTGAAGGTTGGTCCAGGTTCTGTTCTTCGTGGTCCTTTAGAAAATGCTACAAGCGATGCTGTGTAAGTTGATTGCTCTTTTATTGTCTTTGCTTTACACACACACAGTTGCTTTATTGTTAGTTTAATGAATATAATAAGACCAGAATAATTTTTAATTTTTTTATTGAAACTAAATAAAATATTAATGAAATGCAAAATCAGCTTGCTTTTGAGAGGCAACTCTCTCCCCCAAGTCAAACTAATTTAATAGTCAAGTCATGCATAATTAAGCAACACATTATATGTCTAACCATACATACATAGACTTCGTTATGGAAATATCATAATTGACATATTGGAGGACTAACAAAATACTATTATTATGTTGAATATTCCAGGACACCGAAATTGAATTGCGATTCTCAACAATGTCCGGAAGAACTACTTCGTCCACCTGATGATTGCAATGTGAATGCTTCACTATCCTTCACTCTTCAGATATGTCGTGTTGAAGATATCCTTATTGAAGGCCTTATAAAAGGGTCGGTTGTGCATTTCCATCGCGCAAGGACTGTTACTGTTCCCTCTACGGGTACAGTCAGCACATCTAAGATGGGTACGCTCACCCACTAAAATATAGTAATAACTTAGATCAATGAAGATTTCTTCGTTTTTTTTCCTTTTTTGTTTCCATGATTTACATTTGTGCTTATTTTTCTCAGTAAATGATGTTATTAAAAGTTTAATATGATAATTGGGTTTCTTAACAGGTTGCACAGGAGGTATCGGTAGGGGCAAATTATTAAGCAATGGCATTGGAAGTGGGGGAGGTTATGGTGGTACTGGTGGACATGGTTGTTATAATGGGACCTGCATTAATGGTGGTCTTCCATATGGTGATGCTGATTTGCCTTGTCAACTAGGTAGTGGAGGTGGAAATGATAGCATTGCTGACTCAACTGCTGGTGGTGGTGTTTTAGGTGTGTGCAAGCCCTTTTATCTGACAGTTTTTACTTCTGATTTTTTGTGTGTGCATAATCTACAATGTTGTGTGCAGTAATTGGTTCATTGGAGCATCCTCTATCGAGTCTGTCAGTTGATGGATCACTTACTGCTGATGGAGAAAGTTATGGAGAAGTGGCCACCAGCAATCCATATGTTTTATACAGTTCTAATGGCAGTTCTGGCGGTGCATCAGGTGGTGGGTCTGGTGGAACGATTCTTTTGTTTGTAAATTCTCTGTCTCTTGGTGAATCTGGTGTTCTTTCAAGCAGTGGAGGTTATGGTAATCCAAATGGGAGTGGTGGTGGAGGCGGTGGAAGAATCCATTTCCATTGGTCACACATTACAACTGGAGATGTATATCAACCAGTTGCTAGTGTCAAAGGGAACATCTCAATTGGGTGTGTCTCAATTCTTTCTTTTCTTTTTATGTCTAATCAACTATAATATAACTTAAACTACGATTCAAATCGCTTATTGGAATCTTACTTGATGAAATATGAAGAACAATATTTGCTTTGAAGTTGTAAAGGTAGATGTTTTATGCATTAGAAAAATACACATGTATTTGGTAAGTAAATGCATAATTTTATGTTGGTAGATAAATAATGAGAGTATGTTGCTCAAGTGCCAGTACACCATCCTTTAGGTATTGTTCTAGCCTTACCTCGAGGATCTTGAACTCTTTGCATGTTCATTATTGTATATATCTGACAAGTGTTTAATATTTTTAAATAGCAACATAGGCTTATACAAAAACGGACACCCTTGTGAGAATGATGACAGGAACTTTATTTTTGTTGTTTTGGCTATTAGGACCATCATTAAACGCTATATTGTTGATATAAACCTAATGACAGAATCACTTTAAACTCCAATTAGTCAGATTTACATTCAGGTTACATGTATTTGGATTTCCATTTAAATTGGAAATCGGCTCGGAAAGGCACTTAATGAAGATGACATAAAATTTAATGCCTTAATATATCTAAGGGAATAAACAAATTTTCTATGTCTAAGATTATTGTTTGTTACAATATTTGGTCCCATTCTAATGTCTATTATGGATTCTGATTGTGTTTTTCGTCCAAATAACATCAATATTTGCTATTGCCATAGGGGAGGGCTTGGTGGAAATGAGAGCGGTACTGGAGAAAATGGAACTGTCACTGGCAAGTCTTGCCCCAAAGGGCTTTATGGGATATTTTGTGAGGTATATTAGTGCTTTCCCAGTTTGGATATTTTTCAAATATTGTTAGTTAAGCATTTTTTTTGATGTTTCCATTTTCTTATTTTGGTAGTTTGATTTAAGGTTGTATACAGGCCACTATCATATGATATACCCTGGCTCACTTATGCAGGCATATTTGGACTATTCATAAATTTCCTTTATGTAGCGTGCAACGCCTTCACACTTTATTTATGACATTAAATTATAGTCATGGATCAATTGTATATTTGACCAACGGGTAATTTGATATGGGTTTTTTTTGCTTGCATCTGTACAGGAATGCCCTCTTGGTACCTACAAAAATGTAACTGGATCAGACAGGTCTCTATGTTTCCAGTGCCCAGCCGATGAGCTTCCTCATCGTGCTCTCTATATTCCTGTCCGAGGTATCCGAGTTACTGCTGATTCATACACACACATATATTATAGTAGCATAATAGTAAAAATTGATCAACTCACGAATGCCAATTTGTCACAGGGGGTATAGCTGAGACACCATGTCCTTACAAATGTGTTTCAGACAGATATCATATGCCAAACTGTTATACGGCTCTTGAAGAGTTGATATACACATTTGGCGGGCCGTGGCTATTTGGTCTACTTCTATTGGGTCTTCTTATCTTGTTGGCACTTGTGCTTAGTGTTGCACGAATGAAATTTGTAGGATTTGATGAGTCCCCAGGCCCTGCTCCCACACAACACGGATCTCAAATGGATCATTCTTTCCCTTTCTTGGAATCTCTGAATGAGGTTATTTCTCAACTTGATCATGATTCTGTCAATAAACTGGTGTTTCTACGATTAATTATCTTCGATTAACTTTTACATTACATGATAGTGTCACACCTACTGGCTTTCAGGTTCTGGAAACTAACAGAGTTGAGGATTCACAAGGACATGTTTATAGAATGTACTTTATGGGTCTAAATACTTTCAGTGATCCTTGGCATCTTCCTCATACACCTCCAGAGCAAGTGAAAGATATTGTGTAAATTTCTTTTCGAATTAATATTTATTTCTTGCTTCAATCCAATTTAGATTTCAAGAGGTGTGTTTTACAAGGGATTTATAATATATTCATCATACTTTTTGTTGGATGAAACTTTTTTTATTTTTATAAATAGAATTGAATTGAACCTTGCAGATATGAGGGGGCATTTAATAGATTTGTGGACGAGATTAACGCTTTAGCAACATATCAGTGGTGGGAGGGATCAATGTACAGCATTCTTCTTTTCCTTGCTTATCCTCTTGCATGGTCATGGCAACAATGGAGACGGAAGATGAACTTACAAAGACTACGTGAATTTGTTAGATCCGAGTATGACCATGCATGCTTACGTTCTTGTCGTTCTCGTGCTCTCTATGAAGGGCTTAAGGTTAGTCCTTTTCCCAAGTTTTATTACGTTTTTTCTTTCATCTAAAATCTTGGCAAATTATACTATTGTCATTGCAGTTCATTTGTAATAATATTGTTTGGTGAATTTGGTGTTACACGAATCATGTTGTAGGTAGCTGCAACATCTGATTTAATGCTAGCTTATGTGGATTTTTTCCTTGGTGGTGATGAAAAGAGAAGTGATCTTCCTCCGCAGCTTCACCAAAGATTCCCCTTGTCTTTACTGTTTGGTGGTGATGGAAGTTACATGTCACCTTTCTCACTTCAAAGTGACAATACCATTACTACTCTCATGAATCAGGTTTGTTCACAGCAACTTATAAATTACAAATTCAAGGTGTTTTTGAACCTGACTCTAGACTTTAGAGGTGGCAAATGGGGTCAAACAGATAAATGAGGCAAATGTTGAATACGGAAATGATACTATGTAAGTAATAATGTTCTTTAAAAGGTTCAGTGAACTAAAAATACACTTCGGGGGATTTATGACATTAACGATCCAATTGACTTGTTTCCTTTTATTTGTTTGACCCGTTGGAGTAAAACATAACCTGGATAGACTGTTTCTTAAGTAGCAGGTTAAAAGTTGCAGCCTCTACCCGTCAGCTAATTGTTTTCATGCTGTCCTTTCAGGCTGTGCCTCCGACCACTTGGTATCGCTTTGGGGCTGGCTTAAATGCACAATTGCGTTTGGTTAGACGGGGTCGACTCAGAACAATGTTCCGTGGTGTTGTCACATGGCTTGAAACTTTTGCCAATCCTACTTTAAGGATTTATGGTGTCCGTGTTGACCTTGCTTTTTTTGAAGCCACAAGTGGTGGTGACTATTATCAATATGGACTTCTTGTTTCGGCTGCTGATGAACCTGAGTTTATTTCCTTTGAGAATACTCAAGAGGGCCAACAGGCAAGGTTAGAAAGTCTATTTGTTATCAATCATTCTATAAATAAGCTCTATGTTATCAAGGGTTGTATTGATGTGCATTTTAAATGTGATTGTGAATTACTTATATGCCTTCACTTCTATTCATCACCACCATTAACATGGCTTGAAAAAAAGGTACCTTCATGCTTCAAACCCAAGTGGGTTGCTGGTTTTTCTGCATTAGTGACATCTTTTGTTCACTCACTTGTGTTTGCTTGTGATTTGTGAACATGCTGACGCTTTGGGTTTTTGTCAGTGATGACGACTCGAGAGACGGTCTAGCCAATGATTCAAGAGGATTTACAAGCTTAATTCAACAAAGAAACACTGAAAAGAATATAATACATAAGAGGAGCTATGGTAGGATTTTAGATCTTAACAGTTTGCAAGCCTTCAATGAAAAGCGAGAGATATTCTTTCCTCTCTCTTTCATAATTCACAACACAAAACCTGTTGGCCATCAGGTCTCTCTCTCTCTCTCTCACTCACTCACTCACTCAAAGATACACACACAAGTATGTGTATGCAAATATGTTGATTTCTGAATTTACATTTATGTTAATGTTTGGTACAGGATCTTGTTGGTTTGGTGATCTCGATGCTACTATTAGGAGATTTTAGTTTAGTATTACTTACGCTACTACAACTATATTCTATTTCTTTTGCGGACGTGTTTCTTGTTCTCTTCATTTTGCCCCTTGGGATATTGCTTCCATTTCCAGCCGGGATTAATGCTCTCTTTAGTCAAGGACCCAGGCGTTCTGCCGGCCTTGCTCGTATGTATGCTCTCTGGAACATAACATCCTTTGTTAATGTGGTACGCTTCCTAAAACATTTCCTGAATCACAAAATCTTCTTTTAGTCATATATGCATAAAGTTGTTCTGTTCTTGCATTGGCTTAAGGAACTATAATAAAACCAGGATCACCACATCTTAGAAATGGCAGAACAGCTAGGTCTTGTCGGCTTGGGTTGACCTAATTAACATTTTCTCATTCATCAATTATTTTACATTATTTTTTATTTTTGTATAAGTAGTTAATATACTACACATGATTACCGGAACTATACCATTATTAGTTTAATAACAGTACATAAATTTTTGAAAAAAGTGATTCAGGAGTTCGCAAGCATTTACATACTAGTGTTGGCGGACTTCCACCTTTTGATGTGTTCCATCTTTTGCTCATTTTCTAAAATTTACCCATTTGTCTCGCTGGAGTTAAAATGTAAGCCCAAATTAACCTATTGTTAGGTAAATACTAGAAGTGACATAATGGGCTGGCTGGCAACAGTTCATAATGGGTATTTTAGGTAGAGTGAGAACAGTCCAGGTCAAGTTTGACTGTAACTAATTACTATCAAACAGTGCGGGTCAAGTTGGACTGTAACTAATTTAGGACGATTGAAGGTATAAAACATATGTGGGAGTTTCGGCCTGTCCAAGCCATTTGCTCCATTTCCTTTTAAGCCAACTCTGTTAAATATTTTTTAATCCATTTAATGCCATTAGAGATGGAACATAACTTGACGACCAAGTTAAAAGTAAATAGTTAGAATTTTCTTACTCTAGTAAATAGGTCTAAATTGGACTTCCTGTTGGTTTCTGGTTTGTTCTCTTTCAGGTTGTTGCGTTTTTGTGTGGCTATGTTCACTACTACAGTCAGCCCAGTACTAAAGTCCCGGACTTTCAGCCATGGAACATGTGAGCAAACATTGGTGGGTTTTTGTAAGTATTACTATTTTATTCTTTTTAACATTTTGGGTGGTATTGCTGCAGGGAGGAAAGCGAGTGGTGGATTTTCCCAGTTGCACTTGTTCTATGTAAATGCATCCAGTCATGTCTTGTGAATTGGCATGTTGCTAATTTGGAGATTCAAGATCGGTCCTTGTATAGTAATGATGTTGTGGCATTTTGGCGATCATGATATCTTTTTGTTCATTTTGACAGCATGGGGATTTTTGTTATAGCTGACACAGAGTAGAGAGAGAGAGAGAGAGAGAGAGAGAGAGGTGTTTTAGAAGGTAGAAAGTGTGCTGGACCTGAATGAATATTACTGTTGATGTAGGTTGATGTTTATGTATATATAAATTGGGGCAACTCCCACATACCTTACAAATAGAAAAAGGAAAAAGGAAAGAAAATATGATCTTTCATTGTTCTCATTCTGCTTTTATTGGCAACTTCTGGAGTTGCAATCTCAATCAATTTTTGTGTGTGTGTGTGTAATTATGATGCCGATGAGGGTGAGCAGAGTAACATTTGAAAAAGTTGGCTAAAATAGAGACTTGACAGACGGCTTGAAAGGTCCTTATAAAAAGAAAAATTGATCAAAGAATTCCGTACTTAATAAAACTGATTATCTATAAATTTTCTTTATCCCCTACTGAAATGGGGTTAACAAGATACTTGTACTTTTTTGGGTTTGTAGTTTGTTTTGTTATTATTATTTATTTTGTAAATTTATGTAATTTACTTTATGTATTAAATCAACCTAAACACGTGTTTATTCTCTTATTATAATCTTCATCTTTAATCTTCTTCATCCTGTTATGTATGCATGGTGTGTATGATTGATGAAAGAAAACAAATATATAAAACAACCAGGAGGATTGGTTGGTGTTGTTAGTATTGTTATATATATATAAGCATTTACAGAAAGGTATGATACAACCTGGCTATTTGGTTGGTGTAAATCGGGTCTGTGATAGTTGGAGTTGCAAAGTTGAACGTAATGTGGTGAATATGTTGATAAATATATGTCTATACATCTATGACTAAAATATATTACCCTTTTATAGCAAGTACTAGGCCAACTAAATAAGATAGATCAGCACCTAAGTTAGGAGCTAGTAACATATATCCTTTACCCTTATTTAAATCCTATAGGTCAACTCATGTATGTCCATGCCAAGTAACATTTAACAAACATACCATCATTAAGATTAAATAAGTTCATATAAAATGATACAAAAATTGACTCATGAGCCCAGACATGGATTCGATTTAAGAGTGCACTATAAATAATTATGAACGAATCTCCAACCTCTATGAACCGTTTGAAACCACCCTCATGTTAGCTTGTGATGCAATTCATTTCAAAATCATCGGATCACTTTACATACTCAACACAGACTTCTTCAAGAAAGGCTCGAGTAGGTGCATAGACCACCCAAGAGTCGCAATGATAAGTTTGTAGTACGCTTAGTATGGTCGAAACTTCCTGGCAGCCCTCAATTGTTGTATTCTTTTCTTGTCCTGCTCGAATTTGCTTTGCAGCATCATGATCTCTGCAAACACCCCAAAATTCTAACATCAAATTGGTAAAAAGCTGAAACTAGAGACCCGTTTAATTTTGTAAGGATACATGACATGCTAATTATGAATCAAAACTCAGGAAATAAAAAAAGGTGTTTAGTTCGAGCAACCAGAGCTGTTTTGACCCGTCACACAACCGGCCAATTTCGCCACATCTAACTCAAAGAGTGTGAAAAGGGAAGAGCGTACCATTCCTTTGTGCCTCCCTTCTCTGGAAGCGATAGAAATTGATGCCTACTTGTTTGTTGTTCTTTTTGGACATCTTATCCATCACAGCCGCCGGAGCAACAGAACCCACAGTCGTGCCACTTTCAGCATCTGTCGTTTTCTTCCTACCCTTGGTATGTGTGACAACAGTCCATCCACCTTCTGCTGCTTCATCTTCCCTTTCTTTTCTTTCCTGCATTTTACATATTTTACTCCATCAAGACAAATAAAAATAGCAATTCGTACTTTGTAATGTGATAATAATTCGATTTATTCATTCAGAAAAATTTGGATCACTGCATAATAATCACTTAATAATTCAAATTTCGTAATTAAATGGGCAAAAAAAAGTGTTAGTGGGTCAAACAATTTTGACATGATACCTGCTGAGTTTACCACATTTTAAGACGCAAAAGAACAAGTAGACGTGACGTTATGTGCGGGTTATGCGGGTTGCATAACATGCCAAAACCAGTAATATTTTAGTAGGGGTAAATGGACCGTTTAGACTGAGTTTATAAGGTATAATTCACTAAAAACATTCTCGGGTTTCTTTCGACCCATTTCCCTTTAAGTTTTTTTTGTTTATTTTAACCATCAAGACATAAAGAAAAACAACCCAAATGGAACCGCTCATAAGTTAGCGGTGGTCAAAACTGCCACTTCCAGGTACAGGCATACAGGATTCGATAAATATATAACATAGAAAATAGCAAGAATACCTTCTCCTTTTGTGCCCAGTAGTCAACTAAGAAGTCATTGATCTGTTCCAACAGAACCTCTGCCCCAGGTCTAGCTCTATGATATTTAGCAATCCATCCTATCGACATCAACAACTTATATTAAGACTAATAACAAGCAATCATGCTCTTTCTTTGGAAAGGAGTCAAGGACGACATACAATTCGTGTAAATGGTGTATCAGCACAACAAAAAAGCCACTAACAGAGACCTATTGGTTATTGTATTTACTATATGATAAACTAAACATCATGAACACTATACAATTTAAAAAAAAAATTCAGTAACCTCATTTAGGTGAAAATACATACTTTTCATTCCTGTTGTCTCATCCTCATCCCCTGAAGAAATCTGATAAACTTCATCATCATCTTCAAGTAAAGCAGCATCATTTTCTAGCTGAGACACACTCTTTGATTTACCTACAAGAAACTAAACCGCATGAAGTTGACTAACAGCAAAGACAAGCCCGGTGCATAAGGTTCAATTGCAGAAAAGACATTCAGGATGACAATATATGAGTATTAAGTTATTTATATAAGGTAGAAATGAAAAAAGAAAAACACATTATACAATTAGTCAAAGTTTGTAAAAGCATACCACTTTGTTGGTTAGAATCATGTATAACTTCATTAGAGTCTGGAATGTATTCACGAGCACCAACCTTCTTTCGATTTTCTTTATCTCTTTTCTTTTTCTTTGATTTGTTTCTTTTCTTTTTACTCATTTCAGCACTGTTTTTATCCTCATTAACATCATCTGGAACAAATTCAGGTGTTTCAGCTTCAGGTAGTTCTGTGCCTTTTCTTTTCTTGTTTCTTGCAACCTTCTTTATTTTCTTGACATAAGAAACTGCATCATCTACATTATCTGCCAATAGTCGAAGATGACATTATGCAATCTTAATTAGTTATCTCATAAGTTCACCATCAATAATAGAAGACGTCACAGTACATCACTTCAACTAAATGGAACACACTTGTACGCATATTCAGTTCCATCATGTTATTACATGATATAAAACACACTGAACAAAACCAGTATACACTTGTAAACATCCTTATACCACATCATCCTTGTTATACAAAATCAGTCAACACACTAATCCCCTGAACCAAAAAAATTGGACCAGGGATTATTAATTAAATTTTAAATGTCGTTAAGAATCAGGAGCAAGAAAATAATTAGGACTAAGACTAATATATTAATTCAATGCTTGCCAAGGGGCTTGACCACCTTCTCTCTCTTTATCTTTCCCTTTAATTTTACCAAGTGTCTCTCTATCTCATTCTTAAATAGATAGTTAGGTCAATTTGTTAGAACAATGAATCGTTTTTCTTTCCTAAAGTAAATAGATATTCATTCTTGTTCAGGAGAAAAAATTCAGGCTTGTTCTCTTGCTCCCATTAAAAGCAAACTTTGGACTTGGTAATGTTCCAATAAGCAAAACTCCAGAAACACAATCAAATAGAACCATTTATAAGTTGCTTAAAATGTAAAAGAAAGGCATAAGTTCAAATTTCAGTAACAACTAAGATTCTTCCTGAGTGATTGAACATCATAGAAATGAAAAGAGAACTTGTCATTTAAGCTATTTAATTGGTCAAAGTTTGTAGGTGCATACCACTTCTTTGATTGGAATCATCTCCATCTTCATTAGAGTGTGGAACATATTCACAAGCAACATCCTTTCTATTTTCTTTATCTCTTTTCTTTTTTCTCAACTTGTTTCTTTTTTTCTCACCCACTCCAGCACTGTTTCCGCCCTCGTAAACATCATCTTGACTAGTAGAGACAACAATACGAGCTGCTTCAACTTCAGTTAGCTCTGTACCTTTTCTTTTCTTGTTTCTTGCAATTTTTTTCATTTTCTTGTCAGAACTTGCACCTTCCAGATTATCTGCTAAAAGTTGGAGACATTATGCAATCAACTATATATCACTAATTCACTATAGTTATCCGTAAAATATACAAGACTTAGTGGCACAACCCAACGCAATATTTAGCAAAAGTAATGAGGAAAATTGTCCTAAAATAGTTGATTTAAATTTGTTTGGAATAATCATCAAGTTTCAAGAAAATTTCTTCTAATGCAACTAATCATCTTGTGAAAAGACTGGCAGCATACAAGAGCATTAATCTAATTTTAAAATAAACAACAGGAGGTGCTATCTGTACATTACAAATCCTACTGGCCATAACTCTTTGACAAAAGCATAAGATGTTTAACAATGATGTAACTATATTATTAGTTATTAGATAAGAAGTTTTGGTATAACGTGCAAAACAACTTCCCTGACGAGGTTCAGAACCAGTGGTAAAAATTATTGAGTAAATACCACTTTGTTGAATTGTTTCCAACTTCAGTAGGATGCAGAAGATATACTTCTTTGTGTTTCTTTATAATTTGTCCACCTTTAATTTGCTCTTATCATTATTCATTTCAGCACTTCTTTAAGCCTAGTACACATCAACAAGACTACTATAGACAACCATCTAGCCAACACTGATATAAAACCTGTTAGGTATCAAACATAAGCAACCGTATGCATGAGAGATTGGCCTTATATATGAAATGAAAGATTTATTAATACTCTGCACACTGTGGTTAGATCTGTCTAATTTGGAAATGGAAAAGAAGCAGTAGCCACTTGATTATTAAGATTGGTGTCATAGAGTACAGTAAAGGGAATGTCTGGCAGATTTAAAGATAAAGAAATACAGATGACATTGGGCTTCAAAAATAACGGGTGCTAATGTTTAAATCTTCAATGTGGATGTAGAAAGTAAAATCCATTTATGAAACTGAAACTTAAAGAACCACGTAACGCATATAGTCAACTCAATTTGCAATAAAACTCCATGTTCATCAAAATTACTTCAGTTAAAAAGTCAAGAAAGGGGAAACTACTCCCCAATTCACGGTCCGGTCTTCATTAATCCTCACATCAAGCATATGATACACATATCTGAATCTACATTTCTCGCATCATCAAATAAGATAAATGACACCCGCAAAATGTAGATTTTAATTAAGAAAAGCTAAGATATCTTGTAAACACCCTCATACCACATCTTATTGGTTGTACAAAACCGATCAAATCCGCTACCCACCTAATGTCTTACATTTGACTGATTTATTAGTACTTACTCCTTAAAGAGTAAGAAAACAGAAAGAATCGTGTAACTTTTTTTTTCAATGCCACCATTATCCAGTACCAATACAAAAGAAGAAATAATTAGCTTTTAGCTAGAATACTTTTGCAAATTCACTTTGGTCGTATGGGTGGTTCTCTTGCTCCTGTCCAGAGAGAACTTTTGGCCGTGTGGTAAATCCAACACGCCAAACATCAAAATGAAGTCAAATTGATTTGATTCTATGTTCCCAAAATAGTAAAATAAACGCATCTCCACCAAATCACCTCAAATAGTTCATTTTCCTACGTAGTTTATATTTAGAGCAATTATAGACAACAAAATTACCAGGGTTCGTGACTGAAGCTTTGTTCTTCACTGTTTTCTTCCTCCTCTTTACCGAACTTCCTGTTTCTTCACCCTACAACCGCCAAATTCCAAAACAAGAGCAACAGCGACCGTCGTTAGTAAAGCAGAAAATCAATCAATCTGAATCACGTCACATAGAAATGCTTGATGAACAGATTACCATATCTGTAGCTTCAAACAGAAGAACAAGAAGAAAAGCCCTAGGGTTTATAAGTAGATTCCAATTTAGTTTTTTTTTTAATTTTAATTAACGTTTTAGCATTGCAAGAAAACGCCCAAAGCCCCGAACGGCATCATATTGGGCTGAAGAGCCCTTCAGCCCATTCTCACTTAACCTTTAATTTATTTTTTTATTTTTTTTGAAGAACTTGCTAAATAACACCGGTGTCTATAAGAGTGGGTGAGTAGTTACTCCCCGCCACACTAGCATATCGGTTCTTTTCTCCGACCACTTAACTCACTACTCAGCCCTTGGTCACTTTCCACAACACTAAATTTTAGGATCTACTTAATACTCAATTAATTAATCATTTAAAAATAGAAAAAGAAGTGCGGAAGAGAGAGACCGTAAAAGAATGGAAAGGCAAAAGACAAAAAAATAAAAGAACCACACAACGACTACTTGGAGGGTGTTTTTCACACAGATAGCTTACCACGCCACGATGGTGAGGAAAATACACCCAGTCACCCACCACAGCGTGGTGGCCAGATTCCACGCCAAAAAAGCATGCCACTCCGAGCTCTCTAAAAGATAATACCGGCGTCGTCCTTTTTTCATTTTTTTAAAGCAAAAAAAGGGCGTCTAGGAAAAATCCAGAAAACTTATAACCTCAAGGAAATGCTAGATGCTCTGTATTTACATAAATTTAAACAAAGAATACGTAAAAACATCATATAACTAAAATACCCTTCATTTAAAATATATCAGTATGTGACACTTAACACAGAAAATTAGCTAATACTTCCCCAACATTAAAGACATAATTGAATAATAAATTTTATATGTATGATTGTTAAAACATAAATTTATGAACTTTATATTTATATGAACTCAAATTTAACACGGATATGAAATCTAAACCCGATTTATGACCCGAAGCCTGGGCTTTTCATTTTACCTATTTGATCCTCATCATAATTCATAGTTATCAAGTGCTTGTAAATTTTGTGTATTAGAGTTGAAAAAAAAGGAAAATTATTGTAATTTTATTGCACGGCCATAAATCAATGAATTTCGTATACACAAAACACCAAAAACCATTTCATGCATTTATTACAATAGCCGCAACACTGAGTTAGCAGGCTCTTTTTCTAGCAGAAAGAAAATATTTACTGAAAATAAGCATAGTTTCAACAAACGACCAAAACAGAGATGGTGTATTTGTGTACAACCAACACATCAAACCTGAAATCCCTCTTCTACCAAAAATGTATACATCTTTTTTTCTTATAAGAACGGGAAGCTAAATGCCGTAATGCATCACACATTAATATCAGTGCGTTTCGACCTAATACTGCTTGATTCTGGAGCCCGGAATCTCGGGATGTTATAGTTTTCAGGTGTTGACACAGGCTGTTGAGGATAAAGCGTTGGAGGTGGCGTCAGATTACGTTGAGCCGGAAGTGGTGGTAGAGCATTTCCATGTTGACTGCAAGCATCTCGATAAGTTACAACATAAGCAAACTATGCATTAAAGAAAAGAAATTATCAAGCAAAACAGAAACGGTTAATTTTTATACAGGTCAAAAGTTGGGTTAAAAAGAAACATTTTTTGTCCAAAAATGTTAATATATATGATTAGCGTGTAAAATACAATTGCAAAATTAAATTTTTTCTTGAATGATTTAGGAGATTCTATGGATCAAATTTTTTTCGTAAGACTAAATATACACTTTGGGTGACTCCATCATGTTTGATCCATTTGACATGTTTCCTTTTAGGCTTTTCAGCTATCTTTCTTATGTTACAAGTTTGACCTATTAGATATATAACATAACCCGAATCAGCCTATATCCTTAGTAAAATTTTTCAAAATTGCCACGTGTCGTGATAACGAACTATACAAGCATGTTAGTCTTTGTATGTAGTCTATCACTTGCAATTTGCGAAGAGTTTGTTTACATGGTTTGATCATGTGACCTTTAATCACAAAAGGACTTGCAAAGATCACCCCAGAAGCCTATTTAGGCACCATGTAAAAAATATGGATATTCGAATGGAACAGTCTAGAGGTGGCAATTTCTACCCATTTCCTTATAAATAGGTCGATATAATTTATTTCTAACAGGTTAAATCATAAAATTTAGCTAACAAGGTAATGAGTCAAAACTTGCACAAAGTGTATTATTTTAAGCATATAACCTTTTAAAAAAAATAGGGCACTAGGAACCACGACATAATTGTGTAGAAGAAAGATGCTGCTGTCTCATAGAGTCATAGAGCAAGAGCATATGAATCACAGCTAACCGGGACTTACCTTGAACTCGTGTATATACGATCTTCATCACTCAAATTGTCATCAGACCTCTGCAATGGTTGTTGTATTGTGGTGGACCATGGGTTCCCCACTGGCAAGTCATCTGAAAAATATCTTCTCCTTACCAGCTGAAAAAATAAGTCCCACAAAGTTGGCATCGCTAAACCAAATTCGTTTTACTCGGTAATCAAACAATAGATACCTACCATGCGGAAAAATTTCATTACAGACTCCTTGTCATATCTTGCCTCTTTTGCAGCCTGCAAATGTTTAGAGTGTTTATTTTGTGAAACCATAAGAGATTAAGAGTACACGTCACATACACAAATAGAATCTAGCAATCAATAGCACTTATGACAGATAGCATCTAATATTTCTGCACCAAAAGGTTCCACAAGTTTTGGCTATGAACACTGAATGAATACTGTTTATTATAGTGATCACCAATTAGCATTACACTTTTCACTCAGTGAGAAAATTAGTTTCTTTTTACTCATTTAAGTTTATGATAGAACTCAAAGTGAAATAATGTACGGACCGGCATGTAGGCTAATGGTCAGGTTGGGACAGGCTGCAAGCAACTTTAATCCATTTTTTTCAACTTTTAAAATAATTTAATATGCAAGATAAGATTACAAAACTATATCACTACTATAACAAGCTAACCTTTTTTAATAAAACGGAATGTACATGCATTTGAATACACATCAAATGACTTTCAACCTATTTGACCGGTCGACCCATTTAACCAGTTTCTTTTAGAGTTAATTTCTTTTAGCTCATCCCATTAGTGATAAACACAACCAAAATCAATCCTTTTATAAGTGAAGTGGGTCAAAATTGACACCACAAAATTGCAAACCTTACCGCCAGAAGCCCTCCACTCCCAGGAAAACTGTCAGTCAGAGGTAGTTCCTCACTTGATGGAAGTAAACCCTGCTTCTCAACCCATTGGCGAGCCATATCCACAAGATTTCCACTGCTATTTCTTCTACCCTCTTTGGAATCTATATCTGCTTTATTCCCAATGACAATATATGGTACTGGAAGGCCACCAGGACCGCCATTTGCTAGAGGGGCTGAGAAGGTACCAGTAACTGCAATCTCAGCTGCCCATTTCTGCAAACTTGTTTTTGTCCTTCTCTGAGAGAGATCATGCACGAAAATAACACCTGAAAACATATGCAATGGTGAATAGCAAGTTGAGATCTATGATACAAAGTTAACAACATACAGAGCAAAACAGATTATAAAACTAAGAAAATTTAAGAAAGTGATAGAGTAAATAGCAAAATACTTGGGTTCTGATTTGATCACTGGATCGGGCACAATCGTCGATTTGGGGTAATTTTGATGGAGAAAACCGTATAACACTGGCACGACTGAGTGGTTCTTATAGTGATTTTCAAAAGTTGGAAGCTTTATGTAACAGTATTCAAAAGTTGAATGGTTTTTAATTTTCTATAACACTTTTTAATAGTTAGACACTTGGACGGTGTTGCTAACAATTTTTTGAAGGCTTGGTGACAAAATTAGAAATGAAGTAAGAGAGCATTGCAACCAAGCGATGACAAGGCACTTGAAATCGAAAACAGTTTCAATCACCAAAAATGAATACACAAATGAATGTTGAAAATTTGAAATAAGCAGCCATGTACTGTTAAGTAGACCACAGTCAAACTGTTACTACTTCATCATGGTGCAACGTTAATGGGTCCAAAATCCGAATCATAGTAAAAGTTCGAGAAAGAGTTAGCAGGTGGTGTTCAAAGACACCCCTCCCTAACTCTTGTAAAACTGAAGAACCTGTTTAAACTCGATCTCTTTCGTTCTAGCTAGAGATGGAAAAAAGGGAATGTTAGGCATGTTGGGTAATGGATCGAATTAACAAATTTTATATTGGGCGGATTGGGTTGACCAAGAACACTCTTTGTCCAATAAAATTTAATATTCTATAAATAATAAGTGTAAAAAATATGATTACGAAAACAATATTATTCTTATAATAATCTAATTTTACTGGATAAAATGATTTAAAAAGGATGTATGCATTAAAAATACACTTTGGGCCACTTATAACCATTTGACCCATTTCCTTAAGTTACTGTTTTTTTAACCCATTTAACCTGTTCAAGATAAAAAAACAGAGCCTGAATTGAACAAAATTGTCACCTCTAGTTTAACTGCTTTTCATCAAGGAATGATGAGATTTGGCCAGAGAAGAAGTACCATAACTAACCGTTAATTTGAGAAAAGAAAATGGAGCGACAGTCTTTATAGCGATCATGTCCAGAGACATCCAAAAGCTCAACGAAAAATTCCCTATCCATGTCACTTTTAATGCTACTTGAAGAGCTACTAGATGATCCATATGTGAAATGCTGCAGAATAATTACAAAAAAAATACTTGATGGAAAAAACGTATCATTTTCATTCCTAACAGAAAATTACTTGCAGAGAAGAAGGATGTGGCAAATGGCAAACCTTCACATCCACTGTACATCCAACTGTTTGAGCAGGACGAGCAATTGATGAACCTTTTACAATTAGATGAACAAGAGAAGTTTTCCCAACACCTACACATGTATAATAATAATAATAATAATAATAACAACAACAACAACAACAACAATAATAATAATTATAATAATTATTATTATAATAATAATACTAATAATAACAATACATTAAAAACAGGATACAAACACAATCACCATGATTGTCCTTGAACACAATTGTTTCTATCTAATTGACTCGGTGAAACCAAATATATTCCCTCATCATGTAAACTGCTTCATTGTCTACATACCCTAAACCTTTTTCCCAGATTCCATTTTCATTATTTCTCTGGCTTTGCATTCCAAAATTTCAGTTAGGAAAAAGTTAGTGCTTTTACCATTGTTTTGGGGGCATTATCATGGCTTCATTTAAATACAAGCCTTAATCCTTTGCTCAGGCTCCCTGTCTTAGTTCAAGGGATGATTATCCTTCTGAATATCGTGGAAAACAATCGGTAATGTTGGGCAGTGTAGCCAACTCCCTTTGTGAAATATTAGTCCAATGGCATGGCTAATTAGATCACAAAAAAGATATATGAATGAAATTCAAGGAGTGACCTTACTATATAAAAGCCATAACAAATGATATATCAAATTATCTAAACATATGTCTGAACAAAAGCATATACAAAAATTCATGTTTGTCCTTAACATACATCAAGCTTCTCCTTAATGAGCAGGAGACAAGGTAAGCATCAATTATTTGGTAGCAGCGTAACTTGATGAAAATTATGTTAATTCACTACAGTGTCCATAGTATATCTTATCTTGATTCCTTTATATTCTCTATAATTATCTATCAGTATTCAGGACCCTCGTATCCTTTATATATATTTCTGCTTTTATAATCAAAGAGCCACCAGAAACATCACATTTCCAAGTTCCAACTAATGAAGATATAAGCATCACTTCACATGGTGATAAATATATAATACTATGATCTAACATCAGCATTTAGGAACATTTACCAAACAACAAAGAAAGAAATCCATCGTTGCTCTTAATTTAGACTGCAAAGATAATTTCCGTATAACTGAAGACATGATTGTGCCTTGCTCAGGATGTGACTTAATGTGGAGAGTAGATAGAAGGGGTGAGGAAACATGGAAGCTCAAAGAGCATAATTACCTTTCTAGGCATAAATTGGTTATACACGAAAGTATGTGTCTGAGCCCTGATGCCATGTTTAATCTTTGGGGTTGCATCTCAAAACAATTGGCTACAAGTGATCCATGAATATGTATGTTTCAAGAGTTAGTTCATATCTAGCCAATGTGGAACTAACACCCATATATGTTGCCCACACTTATGGATTGACTAGGGCACAACCGCACAAGTGTATGTGTCCTGCATAATGGCGTATTGGATCTTGAACCTCAACTCAAAAGCAATTAACTGTGAGTGGACTGATAAATGATTTCATAGGTTGTAGAACCAATTCATATATACTCACTATGGACTAGCATTCTATTACAAATAGAAATCTGTGTCATAAAGATGTTCTACAACTATAACTGATAAAAATCTGGATCACTCCAACAAACGATAATGTGTGAAAGAAAAAAAACACAGGCTGTCTCTGTCTTTTAATATATTACTAAGGTTCAGCAAGCACATGTAAGAACAAGGCTGCCCTTGAGGAGCATTCTTTTGCCAAAAAATTTGATAACAACTACAACAAATTGCCTTAGTATCTAAGTAACATATTCCTTTCTGGATGTTTGAAAGTGATTGATAAAGTTAGTGTTCACTTTTAGGAGTTAAGGCCATGGGTGAACTATTTCTAGCTTAGTATCGTTCTACCAAAATCTCCTCCCGTCAGTCATTATATGCATCAACCTGCATCAAGATTATATGTGGGGACCAAACAACAAGATTAAGGGGGTGTTTTGAGGTGCGTTTTGAAAATGATTATTTGATTAATTCAGCCTAGTTGTTTGGTTAACCTACTTCTGTTCGTGATTATCCAATTATTTCAAATAATAGTGTGATATGAGTTGAAGCAAAACCTTTTTTTTTTTCTTTTTCTGAATGACAAATACACACACGCACCCCTAAACTACACCTATGTCCACAATGGGACTTGGGCCCTCAACCTCAAGGAGGGAGGGAAACCTTAGCAACACCTTGGTACTGCTAGACCAAGAGCCCTTTGCTACAAAACTAATTATCAAATGTAAGATGCCATCAGGACAGATTATTACAGCTTCAAATGGCAAAAGTCTGTGCAAGTTCTATCTCCTATGAGCAAATAATCGCATTCTAATTATTCAATAATCAATATCACATGATTCATTCTCAAAACTCACATACAAACACCCCCAAAAACATTCTCATAAGCCAAGTTATGGACAACCTAAATGAACACAGTATTCCTTAAAGCCTTGACAAAAGAATCTTCACTGACAAATTCAGTACAAAATGGTATCCAACACTAGATTAATATACATATACTAATTAACAGCAAACCCATTAACCAAAATGTAATGAGATGGATTAATACAATGAACATTTGAGCTGTTTAATTCAAGTATTCAACATGAATAAGAACATATAAATGTACAGCACGTAGTTACCTGAGTCACCAACAACCAGAACTCGAACTTGGCCACAAGGAGGAAGCCCGTTTTTCTCTTTAACAATCTCCCTCTCACGTTCCCTCCAAAACATGTTGCGCTAACCTTCTTCCTTGCTGCATCAAAGCCGGCGAAAATCGGTGGAGCGATCGGTTATACCCGATTCGTGAATTCAGATTATTAAGACATCAGATTCATCCGTTCGATTATGCTGACTACTGATTCTTCACATGCGATTTCTTCGAGTGGTAAAGAAGCGATCTCAGCCAATTTACTTGGGGTTTTTAGAATGGGGATTTTGAGAACTAGATTGTTGGTTTCAGATGTTGATAATGATTTCAGATTGCGAAACCCAAATCGCAGGCAAACAGTATGCTGGGAATTGAGATGATTTACTCCGAAATCGCCAACATTGAAAGGTGGATTGTGTATAAAAATTTCAATATATACCTAATGGCTAATGCTAGCCTTGTCTCTTTTCAGAAGACCATTTATATTGTATACGTAGGGAAAAAAATGATGGTTGGTGATAGACGGGCAAGGTTTTAAGAAGCTCGTTAGTCGTTATAATCGCATCAAGGTTTTGTGAAGGCTTATGTCATCATGAAATAGCTCAAGGTTAGGGCAAATGGTTTAGCTTACGCTAAGGTTTCGTTTTTATCTGTTATAAGCCGTGTTTTTTTAAGAAACGTTAAGGTTACTGGGATATACGAGTTAGATATATAGTTATTCGGTTATACTGGATAGTTAAATATATAGGAAAAATAAAGAAGAATTACGATGAATTATAATATACGTTAATAGAGGTAGGATCAAATGAGAACACCTCCAAATGTGAGAACTTGGAGAAGAGTTTATAGCCCTTTGATGATCTTTATTTAATGACTGATATTAATCTTGGTTAATTAATGTATGTTGAATTTTAATGATTTGATTTAATTAAGGTAGGTTGATTTAAATCTCTTGTTTATTTAATTAAATGATTGGCCTACAAATATTCTCACCGTTCTCCATTTAACAAGTGTTCTTACCGGATCCCTCCTATATATATATATATATATATGCCACCAGTTAAGGACCTAAGGGGTTGAATTGGCTGGCATGCAGAACAGAAGTAGAGGGCCCTCGCAATATTTGTTTTATTTTTGTGGGGTTGTACTTTTGACCTCTCAGATATTACGCACACTTTGATTTCATGATATATTACTTGGTCAAATCCCATCAAATTTGTTACATCACATCTTCCAGTGATTCGTCTCTTTCCACTAGAAACTTTGTCACTCATTCCTTTTCGGTTGTCTCAAATTATGTTAATAGCATTAACAATGAGATGTTAACGACCTCGGTAGCGCACCCGCATTTAGGATTGTCACCAATACGATTGGAGCTTTTTCGTGTAGCCTTAGCCGGACAAATAAACGAACATGAATAAATAAACCAAAGAGTTTTTGTGTTCGGACTATTTAAAAGATTGGTTAGTTCGTGTAAATTTTTATTCAATCATTTAAATAATAAATGAACACCCTATAATGCAAATTCAACATTATTAAACACAAATAAACACTATATATATAGTGGGAAGTTCAAATGAAAATAGATATTTAGATGAGAATGGGAAACTTAATCATGACCCTTCATTTGATTTGATCGGATAGTCTACATTTAGCCCTTCATTTTATTCATTGTCCAACCATGAATTTGTGACGGTCATGAATTGCAATAAATGAATTGCGACCGTTAGATCTAATATATCAACATCTAATTGATGGCTAGAATTTGTTGTTCCATTCTCACCTAAATATACTGTGAAATGGTATTTCCTCAACCAACTCCAATAATAGGAGTATAAATAGAGTACACAGCAAGGCCATCGGCCGAATAGAAGGACACAATACATAGGCCTAAGCATACACAACAAACAATACAAGATACATACAATGTACATATTAACACACCCCCGTAGTTTGAAGGGGAGGTTGAGACCAAACATTTAAACTGTCTCGAAAGTCTAGAAAAAGGGAGGACGGGAGGCCCTTGGTAAATATGCCAGCATATTGCGATGCTAAAGGCACATGTAGAACACGGACATCTCCAGTAGCAACCTTATCTCTAACAAAGTGTAAGTCAATCTCGATGTGTTTAGTTCTTTGGTGTTGCACTGGATTTGCTGACATGTAAACGGTGCTGACATTATCACAATA